>JAAGNO010000668.1:89997-130657 GCA_033439905.1 Ceryle rudis | reverse complement strand
TCTCTTCTCTTCTCTTCTCTTCTCTTCTCTTCTCTTCTCTTCTCTTCTCTTCTCTTCTCTTCTCTTCTCTTCTCTGTCAAACTTCTTTCTTGTGTTTAGACCGCTACTCAGTATCAAATGAGTTAAATTCTCATATTTTGAAAATAATTGTTATTGTTTTATGTAGTGTTCATTTTGACTGATCCACTGCACATATATAAAGGCTAGTATTGTAAGGATAGCAGAAGTATGAATTATATGATACTGCTTTAAGGCCATTTCCTTCCCTGAATTAAAAGCTTTTCTTCATGAATTAGTGTAAATTTACATTAGTTCCTTTTTATATGCTGCATAGGTACGTATGCCTGTAGGAACTTCTACTAGTTCCTTAGAACAGATGGGGTTTCATGGTTTGAAAATGGGTATTTTAATAAAAGAATCTTAACACAGTCCTTCCCAATGTGAGGTAGCTGTCACTGGTCTGGATTTGTAAAATGATATTGAGAGAGCATTGGAAATGCTGGGCTGTAGAGCTGTTAAAATAACTTTTCTGCATGTAGGAGGTACAGTTATTGCTGGTGATATTAAAGGGTTGTTCTGAACTGTTGTCTCCGGATCCCAGTCTGATCACATGCCTTATTACTTCCCCCGCAGTTCTTTTTATTTATTATCCTGAATGAGCACAGTATTAACTACGAAGTGATACATTTCTGCTTTTGATTTAACCAAGTAGTGAATTAAATAAATATGCAAAACTGTCTTCTACAGGAGTCATTGTTTTATCAATGTAATCCTAATTGTTCCTTTCAGCTTAATAATAATTGTGAATACATGTCTGTGAATACTAATATTAATTTGTTTAACAGATTCCTTATAGGAATTTTGCTAGTGTTGTAAAAGTATTATTGTGATTCTTTATTTTGCTAGGTTCAATTCTTGGTCCTTCAGTAGTGAGTCTCATTTTTTCACTAAGTGGAAGTTGGCATTAAACTCCTTAATAGGTTTCATATTTAATACATTAGAGGGGTTTGGCTTAGTGTTTCTTTGGCTTGCATTCTTTTTAAAAGTGCTCTTATGCAAGTATTTCAAAGATTAAGGCTTTTTTAGTGAAAAGCAGAGTTTTAGAACTGTGGCTTATATTAACTTTTTCCTTGGTATGTCATCATAAGATTAGTGAGCTGAACTTTAGATTGTATATAATCGCAGTAATAATACCAGCTATTTAGCCTTAAGCATACATTTGCTGTTTGTGTATATTTCACAGAATGAGAATTTACACTGTCTGTATAATATGGGTACATTTTGTAAACTTGTATTAGAAGTTCCTACCTGAGTTTTTGTAAGCCTAAATCAGGATTGATAAAGAATTCAGTGCGTTGTGATTGAGCAACGTATTCTTTGGTGGTTTGTTGGGTTGGTGGTTTTTTTGTGGGTGTGGGTTTGTTGTTATTTTCTTTTTTTAAGTGGTTGGCCGGTGATTTATTGGAACAGCCAAATACAAAAATCTGTTACGTGTTATTTTGGCTTGGCAGAAATAATGCAAAGAACTGTCAAAGGCAAAGAGTATGCAGAAGCTGTAATTTCCTTTTTGCCACTGAAGAATAGATTTGGCTGGATTATGACTTCAATGCTAATCTATCTCTGTGTGGCCAAACAGATTTTTGGAAACCTTTTGTATCATATTTATTTTCTGTTCACTTCAGGCCAAATGTTATAATGTCATGTGGTTTTTTGGCCCATACAGGGTGGTGATGTGAAAAAAGTTAAAGAGAAGGAATTGAAGTTAAGAACTCTGATCTAGACCATTTAAATTGAGATTGCCACTTAATGCGGTTAGGTCATGGTTAGCAGTAATTGTATGTGCAACTGTGGATTTTTTATTTTTAACTTTACAACATGCTTTAATATTAAGGATCATAGTTAAAATTCTTCCAACGGTTCCAAAATAATATATTGCAGATTTTTAGCACAGTTTTATATCTTTTTAGTTAAGTCAGTTGGCTATGTAAATAAGCTTAATTTCAGTCTTCCTTCTACTGGTAAGCATGTTTTTCTTTCTATACTTTTAGCAGAAAGCATGTTGCCCCTTCTGATAGGCATAATAGAGCTGTGCTTCTTCGCCTTCTCTTTTAGCTGATGATTATTAACGTTTCAGTCTTGAAGCATTAATTTGATACCTTTAACGTAATATTCATTCCTTATTTGCCTGAACATGTTTGGAAACCAGTATTTCAAAATGATGGGACAGACTTATTCATCTTGTACATGCTTCTTTCTGTGGCCTTTAGTTATGAATAAAACAGTTAAAACTCTTTCTATTTGTTTTTCATGCTGTAGATGACAGCATCTCAGCTGCGAGCACATCTGATGTCCAGGACCGTCTTTCAGCCCTGGAGCTGAGAGTACAGCAACAAGAAGATGAAATCACTGTGCTAAAAGCAGCATTGGCTGATGTGCTAAGGCGGCTTGCTATCTCTGAGGACCATGTAGCTTCCGTGAGAAAATCAGCACCAAGTAAAGGTAAGTCCATATTTGGTGCTTGTTGTTGTTGTTGTTGTTGTTGTTGTTGTTGTTTTTAGAGCCAGAATGTTACCATTTAGAATGTTCCCCATTGACTTGTTTTTTCCCTTTTCTGCCTCACTTGGAAAAGCAAGTATACTTTGAGCTGGAGGGGTTAGTTCTTTAAGAGTGGCTTTATAGTCTGTGGCTGCTATCTGAAATATGCTTATTAATTTCACTGTTAGCAAACAAACACATGTACTTATTCCCCTTGAAAATGTACCTTACTTGTTAAAAAGGTTCCTGTTTTAATTTAAATGTTGAGATGCTTTACATCTGCTATCTATAACCTGCCACTGGAGGTTCTGGGACTTAACGGGCAGTTCTGAGTCTCAGCTTTGACTTCACCTAGAAATTATTCAACTGAAGGAGCATATTAAAGGCTACATTTCCCCCTGCTCCTGAATTAAAAACAAAGCAAAAAACCCAAACCACATTGCCACCAAATAAGGAAGCTTTCTGAATATAGTTAACTGGTGTTAATCTACAGAGATAACTCACCACCAGTAGGTTTCTTGTAAGAAGTGACATATAGCCACTTGGCAGTATCTCTTATGGTTAGTGCCTAGTAAGTTTTACATTGCAACTTTGAAATATATAGAATTGTTCAAGTGGAAGGAAACTAGAACATATTTGCACTGACCTTTACATATATTTTTTTCCCACATGGACATTTCCTATTCTGTTCTGGAGAACTATTTGAATTATTTGGTTTTACTCCAACATAAAATTGTGTATTTAGAGAAAACTACAGCTATGTATGTTTACAGTATATGCTAGGCCTTTGATTAAATAAAAGTTTAGGACAATTTAGGATAAATGTTTCAGATAATTCACAGTTCGACTTCACCATGAATTCGTGTTTCCCCATCAAACCATGCAGTGAAGAGTTTTCTGTGCTCAATCTCACTATTTCAGCCTTGAAGTACACCCATTACACCAACACCAGTAAAATGCTGAACTGACAGGCTATAGCCTGTGTTTGTTTGGGTGGCTGCATTATACAGGATAAAAATACAAAAGCTAAAATGCTGAAAGTTTGAATTCTTTTAGATGTGGCAGAGAGATCAAATTCCTTAAGTATTTTTACGATCTCTTCTGGAAGGAAGTGACTGTGGAAATAGAGCTCTAGCAAGTATTTTCACTAAAACAGTCTTTGCTGTCTGCTGTCCGTTATGACAAAAGGCTGTCTTAGTTGTGGAAAACTGTGTGCAGAACATGTGCAACATAGGACCTTACAATTCCCATTTATATCCAGAGGAGCTGGGATATGAACAAACATGGCTAAAGACCTCTGGTTTATAGCTGTCTGATATCCGCAGCAAACTTGCTGCATTTAGCAAAGTGCTTTGAGACCATTTTGCTGGGACTCTGGGGCCATCGCAGTTTCTCCAGGTGAAGTTGTTCAGTGAAAAATAAATTGCTTATTTCTTGAGGGGAGTGGGGAATATGTAAATATCTTTAGCTTTGTGCTATTACATCTCTTATCAATTAATGACAAGAGCATGTAGCTGTGAAGAAAGAGATGGGCACGGCGCAGAGATGTACATATATGAGCTAATGCACTGAACTTACATGAGCTGTGACTGATGGTCACATTTTAATCTTTCTTTTTGTGGTGGATGTGTTCCCATCACATTAGGTACCTAATACCATCAGGCAACAAATTAACTTCACTGATTTTCATCAAATCAGGTACATATAGATGGTATAAAGACACCACAAAAGGAATTGTTCACATACAGTCACTGGAATTTTGTACAAGTCTAAAATTAGGCTTTAGGAATGAGCTTGATATTTATATTATTTTAAACTTAATCATCAACATTTTAATAAATATTTCAAGACATGTTCGTACATAGCTTTTTTGCAATACTGTAGGTTCTACTTTTGATTTCCGTATTTTAAGTTCATTCAGTAGATAAAGAACTCTTGAAATCCTTTAACAAAGAGGTCACCTGAGCTTTCATACAAAAATAATAAGGAAGTAATTGTTAATTTTTCTATGAAGTATTTTACGGGTACGTAACAGGTTCTTAGTAATCAATCATGGTTGCTGCAAAGGTCTTTGTATTCCTCCAAAACTCTGTTTGATGATCATGATCCTATCAAGAATCTGGATTTCTGTATTAAAACAGTTGCAGTGTCATGGTAAATACTATAGGTAGTTTGTTTTGGGTTTTTTTTTAAAGTTGTGTTTATATATCTGAATACAACACGAGATAAATACTTTTAAAATAGAATGAACTTAAATCACAGAACCGGAAAAAGCCATCGAATCATTCTATTATACCAAATAGTTTTAGTCTGAATAAGAGACAATATCTAATTTAATTTGAAGGAGTCTTTCCTACTTGCTGCTGAAATGAGTTTTCTAAAACAGCTCTTTTTTTTTTTTTATTACCACCTCAGCAGTGTCTTTGAAGAGAGATTTTTTTATAGGCTAAAAATAAGTGTTCTGAACAAACTGTGAATCATGTTGAAGTCCCAATCAATTTTCACTGATTTTTCTCATTTTGAAGTTGGTCACGCAACTTAGTCCAGAAAGAGATCTTTTCATCCTTTGCATTATTTTTTTTCTGTATTGCATATCTGGTGAGCTAATTCTGTTCTTATTTTTCTTATCCCTTTATTTTAGTTTGACAAATTGAATCAACCATAGCTGAAGATATTTTTTTTTGCCTTATCCTTGTAGTCTTTGTTTTTCTTGTTTCCTGAATTTCTCTTGAATGCTTATGTTGAACTTAGTCTAGTCTTCAGTGAAAAAATTCACATGGACATGGATAGATTTTTATTTCTAACCCGTAGGTTAATAGTTAGGAGGTTACTACCTATGATTTTGTCTGCCTAGTCTTGTCTCGGAACCAAATTGCTTTTCAAACAGGGATAGGTGATTTGCAAGCTCCAAGGTAAGCTGAAGTGTGAGATTTTTTTTTTTTTTAGTTACAGTAGTTCCTCCTAGTAAAACATGAACTGAAGATACTGTATGAGGGAAACACCTCTAGTAGGGATTGAAACAGAATTAGCATTTGTCTGGTTTTGCTCAGTAAAAGCAGACTGGAAGTGTTTGCATGTGGCTTGTCTTCCTCTTTAGTCTAATTTCTCAATGCAAAGCTATTCTAAATAGAGAAAATATTTTCAAAGAAAAAGGCTATGATAGTACTTCTCCATCTCTGTACACTGCTAAGAATAAATACACAAAGGAGAAATTACCAGGTCCAAAGATACTGTTGAGGATTAGAAATGTGAAAGGGCTTGGTTAAGGAACAGGTCTCTGGCAGCTACAGGCTTGGAGGGATCATAGGGTGTGGAGTGATTGTGGTATTTTTTTTTTTTTTTCCTATCTTTCTTCCTGTCTTTCTTCTCTTTTTTAATAGATGGCTTGGTAAGAAGAACTTCCTTCCCCTGGTGGGAAGTTCTTTGCTTTTGGCAGCTCTGCTCTCTTGTTGCCACATCTCTGCTGTTGATGCATGATTGATGCTGTTAACATTCACAAAGCCTTCCAAACCCAAAGATTACCTGGACACCGAAGAAAAGGAAAGCATAAAAGCAGTCTGGTACTTGCGGCTGCCAGCAAGATAGATTTGCTCATAACTGGTGCCTGGTAAACCTATTAAAATCTTCCAGGGTATCAAAATGTGTGTAAGAGGAGAATTCACCCCTCAGGCTTTGGGTGTGGAGACAAGTTTGTGGCACACAATGGCACCAATAAAATATCTCAGAGTAATCATATAACTGGGGTATGAGCTCTTGCCTGAAAAAGTGGCCATCTACCAGAAAGTAGATGTGATGTCTGCCCATAGAGAAACAAAGGGTTCATGTCCTCTTTCTGAGCTCAGAAGTAATGAGGAGGCTTGTCACAGGTTAAACCTTTGGAGGAACATTTCATATTGCTTGGACAAGAACTGATAGCAAATAATTCATATACAAATTGAACTCATATAGGGAAGTTGAAGCAGTGGATGTCAGTTTGCAAGGAGGGTCTCCCATGACAGTGCAGGCTGGCAGGCTGAGAGGCATTTGTTTTAGTTAAAGCAGTGATCTTAGGGAGATGAATAAGCAACTATGTACTGGAAATGCTGGGGTTTTTTTTATTGGTTGGTGTTCTTTCCTTTTGTGAAGTGGACTTTTATAATAGGAACCCAGCAAATTTTCCTTCCTTCCTTACCTGTTCCATTCTCTCATGTGAAATAGTGTGTCTCTTCAATAGGAAAAATCCTTAGTAGTATCTTGCATTAAATTCCCTATCTCGTTGCATTAATGTAAGCAAAGCACTTCAGCTGTAATATTTAAGTTATCTGAGTAACAGTTTCATTTCAATAACATGAAGTCATTTTGGTTTAGGTTAACAAAAATTGACTTTACATGTTCATCAAACTTCATTAGTGAAAGCATAAGATAGACTTACGCTGTTGTAGTCTTAACACATTTTAATGTGCAGAATTGTTTTAATAACTGGGTATGTCTTTATGTTGTCTACCCAGTCAATGTTAAAGGAGCAGAAAACAGAAGTGTAGATAGGAAAATGCTTATGGTAGAGGTAGGACATAGACTGTGATCCATTATATTAAAACTAACCTGGCAAGCCTATATGTGTGTCATTTTACACATGGGAATAGTCCAATTGAAGTCTGCAGGCTGTATGCTCACATAACAAATAATAATACTCTTGAGGTCTTAATGGATTTTCCAGGTATTGGTTTTAGTGCCATCTGTTCTTTCTGCATTAAAATTATTTTTTATTTCTGCATTTCTTCCCTCTTTTTTCCTATCTTCTCCTCTGTCTCCTTTAATATTTTCCTCTGTTATACTTGCTATTCTTATTGTTCTTCATATAAGAACTTGGACCTACAGGGTATTAATGAACTAAAGATTACTGACAAGCTAAACCAAGTTTAAGGAAAGAGGAGTGAAGAAGTTGTTCAAAAAAAAATTTAACTTCTGTAACTTAATAATCTTCTTCATTGGAGAAGATATTCAGAGCATTGTAGAGGAGCATAGATAAGTGTCCTTTTTCTTTTTCCATATGCTTCTCACAATTTTGGATATGTTTGGTGCATTTGGGTGCTTTTTTTAGAACAGTATGGGCATATTCTCTTGAGCAATACTCTCGTGTTCTCCATGATGCTTCTCAAACTAATAACTGCAATGTTGGAAGAGTTAAATGGCACCCCTGGCTTTCTCAAATAAAAAATTGCTTGTTGTTTATAACATTTGAGTAGCTTATTCATCTCTGGTTGCCAGAGTCTATCAAATTGTTTCAGATTACCATAGTTAAATTTCCTTCTCCTTGGATATAGCTCATTTAGCAGTTGGTTGAGCAAGTAGGCTGTGCCTCTGGGAAAATATAGGAAAATAATAAGGTGATGGGGAGGGAGGAGGAAGGAGTGCTGTGTGGTGTGAATAATCAATTGGCTGCTCCACGCCAAAGAAGTCTTCAGTTTCCCTTGGTAGTAATTTTTAAAATGCCTGCTCAAATTGTCAAGCACTGTTTCAGGGGTTTGGCTTCCCTAGCCTCTTAAGAGCATAGCACCTGAAAAAAGGTAGGGAAGCCCAAGAGAGCTGGTTAATATTCAAACATCACATCCTCCAAGCTCAAGATAGGTGCATTCCTTTCAGTAAAGAAAAACAAGTAGAGGAGGCAGGAGACCAGCATGGGTGAGCAAGGAGTTGCTGGAAAAACTCGTGCAAGAAAGAAGTTCACAGTAAGTGGAAAAAGGGACTGGTCTCTTGGGAGAATTATAGGAACATTGTCAGGGTATGCAGGGATGCAACAATGAAGGCCAAGGTCCTCTTGGATTTAACTCTGGCAAAGGAAGTAAAAGAGAACAAGAAGGTGGTCTTCAAATACATCAGTGGTAAAAGGAAGGCTAGGGAAAATGGGGGCCCACTGCTGAATGAGGTGGGAGCCCTGGTGACAGAGGATGCAGAGAAGGCAGAGCTACTGCATGCCTTCTTTGCTTCGGTCTTCACTGCTAAGATGAGTCCTCAGGAATGCCAGACCATGGAAGTAAGTGAGAAAGCTTGGAGGGAGGAAGACTCTTCACTGGTCGATGAGGATTGGGTCAGAAATCAGTTGGGTAAACTTAGCATGCACAAATCCATGGCCCCCGATGGGATGCAAGCACGAGCGCTGAGGGAGCTCTGGCTGATGTTGTTGCTTTGACAGTCTTTCTGAAAGATCATGGAGAATGGGAGAGGTTCTTGAGGACTGGAGGAAAGCCAATGTCACTTCAGTCTTCAAAAAAGGCAAGAGGGGAGACCCTGGAAATTACAGACTGGTCAGCCTCACCTCCATCCCTGGAAAGGTAATGGAGCAACTCATTCTGGAGGTCATGTCTCGGCACATGAAAGAAAAGAAGGTTAGCAAGAGTAGCCAGCAAGGATTTACTAAAGGGGAGTCATGTTTGACTAATCTGATAGCCTTCTATGATGGTGTGACTAAATGGGTAGATGCAGGGAGATCAGTGGATGTTGTTTACCTTGACTTTGACAAGGCTTTTGACTCTGTCTCCTGTAACATCCTTGTGGGTAAGCTCAGGAAGTGTGGGTTAAAAGAAGGGGTGGTGAGATGTGTTGAGAACTGGCTAAGCAGTAGAGGTCAGAGGGTCATCACTGGTGGCACAGAGTCCAGTTGGTGACCTGTAACTAGTGGTGTTCTCCAGGGGTCAGTACTGGGTCCAGTCTTACTCAACATCTTCATCAGTGACCTGGGTGAAGGGACAGAGTGTACCCTCAGCAAGTTTGCTGATGATACAAAACTGGGAGAAGTGGCTGATAAACTGGAAGGCTGTGCTGCCATTCAGTGAGACTTGGGACAGGCTGGAGAGCTGGGCAAAGGAGAACCAAATGAAGTTCAACAAGCATAAGTGTAGAGTCCTACACCTGGGGAGGAATAACCTATGCACCAGTACAGGTTGGGGGTTGACCTGCTGGAAAGCGGCTCCATGGAGAAGAACCTTGGCGTCCTGGTGGACCATAAGTTATCCAAGGGACAGCAATGTGCCCTTGTGAACAGGAAGCCCAATGGTATCCTGGAGTGCATAAAAAAAGATTGTGTTCGGCGGTCGATGGAGGTTCTTCTTCCCCTCCACTCTGCACTAGTGAGATCACAGCTGGAGTATTGTGTGCAGTTCTGGTCTCCCCAGTTCAAGAGGGACAGGGAAATACTAGAGAGAGTCTAGCAGGGAGCCATGAGGATGATGAAGGGACTGGAACTTCTCTCTTATGAGGAAAGGCTGAGAGCCCTGAGGCTGTTTAGCCTGGAGAAGAGAAGACTGAGAGGGAATCATTAATTAATGTTTACAAATATCTGAAGGGTTGGTGTCAAGTAGAAGGGGCCAGTCTCTTTTCAGCAGTGCCCTGTGATAGGATGAGGGGAAATGGTCACAAACTGGAATTAAGGAAGTTCCATCTCAGCATGAGGAAAAAGTTCTTTACTGTGAGGGTGACAGAGCACTGGAACAGGATGCCCAGAGAGGTTGTGGAGTAGCCTTCTTTAGAGAGTTTCAAAACACACCTGTATCTGTTCCTGTGTGGCCAGCCATGTGTGATCCTGCTCTGACAGAGATGTTGGATTAGATCTCCAGAGGTCACATCCAACCCCTACCATTCTATGATTCTGTGCCCCTAGGAGGCTTAGTTATAGTTAGAAATGTATGCATTGACAAGTCAGTAGCTATAAAAATTTCACAGGATATTTCTATATAAATATTTAATTATTTTTAACATCATAGTTAATTTATGTACCTATTGGGAGATATTCTTTTGCATCTCAAGATGTTCATGCATTAGCTCTACATTCTCAAACTGTTGAGTATTAACATGTTCCTATTAATACAGTTATTTTTCTTTGAATAGGAAATGACAAATAATATGTTTAATAGCTGATTGTCAGTTGAGTTGTGTGAAATTGCCCTTCAATAAAAAAGTATAAAAAGCATCTGATTTTTTTCTGCTAGATATAATTATTGTAAGAATAATACAGTTTGTCAAAACTTAATTTTGTCTAAAAATTTGATTATTAAACAAGATGAAGTATAACCCATAGGTAATAAACTGAATTATTTTTTTCCTGATTTACATTGGTCATTATTTGAGACAGAACTTGCACTGACCTGGAATGTTTGTTCATGTGATAGAAGAAGAGAACATCTTTCTCTGCCTGAGAAGTCTCAATCAGAATTTGACTTTTACTATATAAGTGAAGTAGTAAAACAAAACAAAGTGCTGAAGAAAATAATGCTCTACCCTTCAGAACACAGTTCTCTTTTTCAAAAGAGTCTTAGTACTCCCAAGCTATTTCTTTGCCAGCATCTGCCATGAGCTGAGAGTTTTGACATCCTTTGAAACTTAGGAAGCAAAGCAGTGACTGCAGTTAGTTGCTTTGGTACAATTTGTTATAATCTCTTGAAGTTTAAGATTTGCCATAATTTCTTGTTCATTTCATTTTAGGAAGGAAGTGCAGATAAAATCTTATGTTCTGCTACAGTTAGAACTATTTCAGTCTGTTTTTCTGTGGCTCACCTGTGTGGGTTCTCTGGTGACTGTGGTTGGGCATGCACTGTACACTTCGTTAGTAAGAAAAGTAAATTGGGTTTCTGTCCTTCAAGCCATCAGTTTTGTTTAGACAAAACTTCTAGGTATGCGATATACTTGAAATATAGCAATCTTTGTCAAGTTTTGCTAAAAATTAAGTATTCTAAGGACATTGAAGGACTTGTATATTGTTTGTCTTTTTGTAAAAAGAAACAAACAAAACCAGTATAAGTCAGTCCCTTTTTTTTTTGGTAACATGTACTTTGTTGAGCTTTTTGTTTTAAATTCACTTGAATGAAGTGTCCAAGCAAGCTATTTTAATGTAACTGCAGGGACTTACTTTAAATCAAAATTAGCTGAAGAAGAGAAAGAAGGCAGGCAGTTTAGTTTACCTGACAGGTTATCAACAAATAAAAACATGTCACACAAATAGCTGTTCCAGCTAACACAATTAATAGGATAATAAACTTTATTTTAACATAAATTGCTATTTTTTGGGTTTGGGAAAAAGAGGTGAATTACTGATTGTCAGCTCTAGTACCTTATATGTACATTTGGAAAGAAAAGCTATCGTGTTATCACAGGACACACATTTTCAAAACTTACCACTGTCTTACAGCTTGACTCCACTTTTACCCCAGTTAGCTAATCAAAGCTGATAGAGAGTTGGAAATAGATTCTTGGTTTATTGTGGTTTGTTTTTTCTAATCCTACTTATCTTTCATTCACACACTTGTATGCTTGACAGATGTTAATGAAATGCTTCTTTTGAACTCAACAGATACTATTCTATGAAAACTATCAGAACAGAGATGAATCCACTATCCATAAAAGACATTTTTTACCACTTTGATGTCTGACAATTTGGCTTTAATCCTTGTCCCCATACACTAGCATCCATTTTATGTTCAGTTTATGTCTGGCTTTTGTTCCAAAATAACAGATAAAGCTGAGTGCTATTCAGTCTGAAAAATTGCAGACTGTTTATGCTAGCAGGTGATGTATGACATGATATTGGCAGAGCTGTGTAATCCGAGTGCTGGGAGAACTCAATTGTTTTAGTCTATTGATTGGAATTCGAGTTCTCCTGTGCCACTTTATTTCCCAGGCCTCTGAAGCAAAGCTGCTTGACTGCTATGAGGACTATCTCTGTAGTGAGGAAGGTTGTAGGGTTAATTTTTGACATCTGACTGTAGAGATGACCTGTTTAAAAAAGTCATGAAGAGAGCTGCATGTCTTGGACAAGAGGGTCTGCTTCACTGAGCTTCTGACCCAGCTGGAAAGATCCTGGTAGTGTGTCTCTGAACCTGTAGGCAACCAGGCTTTACTGCTCCACCACTTGGGATTTGCAGAGGCCTTAAACTTGCCCCCCTTTCTCACAGTTTAAAATTTAAATGCATTTTCTTTGCATATAATTACAGGTGATTGCTTCAATTTTAGTGTTTGGGTAGGGTTTTTTTCCCCTTTAGAAACACGTAATCTAAAGATCCCTTTTGCATATATACTCAAAATGGAATATACAGAGTCTGGAAGGGGGCTTGTTTCTTGGAGGTGTTGGGTTTGGGGGTTTTGTTTGTGGGATTTTTTTCTTTTTCCATTGTTGTTATTGGTTTTTACATTTTATTGCACATTGAGGGTGGCACATTCAATTGTGACTGACCAGGATTTTGTTCTAGAGTGTAAGAAAGCCTGATATATTTTTGACACTTGAAAAAACTGGTCAAGGGCCAGTGCATTTTTTCCTAGATATTTTGTCTTTTGGTCACTTTTTCAAGAAATGAATGATTCAAGAGGTCTGGGTTATATGTAACTGTTAGTCATTTAAAAAAAAAAAAATTGTTTTCAACAATCTTCATCTCAAAACTTAATTTTGTGTGCCACTTGTTGAAATCAGGAAGTACTCTGCAGGTCTACCATCAACATCCACTTCACTGAAAAATAAATACCCCCAAAAATGCCATACAGATTTTTTTTTACATTATTATTGTGTTCATCATTGCATGAATCTGCACACAATCCTGTCACGAGTATACATTGACATAAAGTTTTATTTGTAATCAGGTTTGTCCTTGGACTTCAGCAGAAACTGACACTTCATACCAAGGGGGGAAATTATTCTAGATGTTGTCAGTGGATAAAATAGCAACGTGCTTCTTGCTTGAGAAAACTGAGCGATATGTTCCCCTTCTTACTAAGTTCCTGTACCCTTTCTGTAGCACTGTTATTCTTTACACTTTCCCCTGAATGCTTTCCCCACCATACTGAGAATTACCACTGTCACGTCTCCTGATTCGCATTTCTGGAAAGCTGTGCTTCTGCTGGTTGGGGAGGCATTGATCTATTACGATGAGCAGACGGAAATGTTAAGGTCATATGCAGTTCAAGAGTGAATCATAGGCCTTGATATTATGCATCTCCACAAAGAAAATGATTTACTTTGTCACCGAAAAGAAAAAAATCTAATTTATAGGCTTCTAATACTAAAAAGTTCTTTTTAAGCTCATGTGCTTTTGTTCTTGCTTCTAGGTTACACAGGGGGGTAAAAATCTCTTGAGCTTTAGAGGTTTTGTGCAATATATTAACTCTCAAAATAAAATTCCTAATCTTAATTTCAGATGTGGTCACTTGCTGTTTGGTGCATTTGAAGCTGTACATTGTTAGCACATTTCTGCCTTCATCCAAACAATTCTGAAATCTAATACTACCTTGATGAGTATCACTTATCTGTAAAATGCTTGTTTAAATTAAGAATTAATTTGCCTCTCAGCTTGTCTAATAGAGCTGCAATGTGACAAACAGACCAAAGGCTGGTACTGTTCAAATGATGCATCTTTGTGAGTTCACCCTCAGTGGGCAGAGCACTTGATTCTCCTCAACTTCTTTTTTATTCACTTTTTATCTTCAATGTGTGGCCTCATGCCTTATCTTTTCTCACACTATTTCAAGCCTGCCATGAACACAGACCTGTTATTTTTCTTGTCAGTCATGTCCTTCGTGCTGCTTACTGAGTGACTGAACATCATGACTCCAAGTAACAACTTGCTGTTTGTGAAATGGGGATGTGTCATGGAATTGGGGTCAAAAGTGACTGCTGATATTTGGATGCTTAATGAGAGATTAGCCTAGGGATTTTTTTCAGGGCATATAACACTTCAGAGGGGAAAACCACAAGGTTAGCACTTGGGCGGAGAAGGGGGCAAAACTTCTGAATAAGACTGTAGAAATAAGACATGCATACAAGAACAGAGAGACACAATTAGTGGAAAAGGATGAAATGTCAAGTTCAAGTAATATGCCATGTATTTCATTGACAGTCTGTGGCAGAGGCAGGTCTGGGAGTCAATTGCCAGGCTAGCGTTCTGCTCTTTAAATAGAAGAGACTTTGCTGCCTTGGTCTTCCTTGCAATCCCCTCCCACATTCACTGCATAGTTTCAAACTTCTGCAATGAGTGAAGTGGGCATATGACAGACAATGGCCTTCTTCACATATACAGTCTTGATTCATCCCAGGAGGGAGTCTGTCATGTTCAGTGGATGTGGCAGATGTTCTGTAGAGCGAACTATATCAGAAACTTAATAATTATACCATGGGGCATATCTTCAAAGGTCAATACCTTTTTAAGATGGAAGGAGAAGCTGAAAATAAGCTGAAAAACTTGATTTTTGAAGCCTTAAAATCACAACCCTTAGATAACTTAATAGTTCTTTCACTAGAGAGAAGGCTTCTGTGTTCAGTATCTTTGAACTGTGGTAGAAAACAAAACAAATTCAAAGAAATAATTCTCTTGTCATGTTATTTGAGCTGTGATGGTTTTGAACAACAGAGTTGAAATAATCATATCTGCTGTCCCACAGCTCTTGGACCTAACCAGCTTCCCAAGGCTAGCCATAATCTGTAATTTTCCCTGTGGATCACAGCTGGAAAGAGATATGGCGTGTCACTGAATTGAAACATTTGCTGGCAGGATGGCAGTAGAGAAGCTGACACCTACCAGAGCGTGTTCTTGCCTTAGTGTCCCAGGTCTCGCATCTCTGGCTGCATAGATTAAGGCTTTCATGAATGTATGTCACTGGATGTAGGCGAGGTGATTGTCCTGAATGTTGGGGCTACTGCCATGTGATACCAGGTCCACATCTGAGAGCTTTTGTTTTTTTAGATGGATCTTTGGATAGAACTGTGAAACCTTCTTCGATATTATTGTTTTTTTTCTAGGTCAGCCAAGCCTCCGAGAAGCTATTTCTATGTCCTGCATAACTAATGGGAGTACAGGAAACAGGAAAACAAGCCACAGTTCATCTGTTTCTGTTGCCAGAAAAGAAACTCTTTCATCTGCTGCAAAAAGGTACTGACTTGTTATTAAAATTATTTAAAATGAAGAAACAAAACAGAGCAGGAGTTTGGTTTTTGCCTCCTCATGACCCTCAGCAAAACTTCACGAGGTCTAATAAGGCACAAATAAATTGAGATGTACCATGTTGTTTGACTGCTTGCAGCAGGATTCTAGAAAGAATTCATAAATGGAGAGTATTTCTATAGTGTATTGTGTCCAAAACGCATTCTCACTAAGGGGTAGAACAGGCAAATGTATTTCCAGTACAAATGGAAAATGTTTCCTTCTGGTACTCAATCTTTATTTGTTTTCAAGGAAATTAAAGGAGAAAACTGATTCCATTGGATGGGGTGTAAGTAGTAGGCAATAGCAAAAAAACTGTGAAACAATAGTGAATTGTGTAAGATAAAAGTTTACATTTTTATGTAGAAAATACTGCGACTCAGTCTTTTTATGAAGAGTATCTGTATCAGATCACAAATGTGTAGTAGCACTGTGAATGTGAAGTACAAATGTGAAGTAGCACTGCATGAATGTTTGTATGTTAAATGAGCTGAACACCAAATAATAGCTTTTTTTGTCCATGTAAAATGGTTTCAGCTGCATGCAGTGAACAGAGTGTTTGTATAACTACTTTCTTCTGTGGGTCTGGTAGATAGTGATTACGGGGCTCTAATGGGTAGGTTTTGCACCTATTCCTATTCATTGGTAAGAACAGGCTGCCAGGAAGAACAGGACAAGAGGATACTCTAATGTATATATGTGGTAAATTATGTGAACAAATTCTTGGCCTCTCTGGAGTACGGTGGTAACTCTAGTGGCTGGTTTATCTTCTAGTGTAGATATAAATACTGTGCTATACAACAAGACAGGGAAATTATATACTTCAGGGAATAAAAATGCTGTATGCAAATATAAACTCTATGAGAACAAACCAGAAAAAGCTTTGGTACCCTTTGGAAATTGAAAAGCAAGGACAGTGTCCCACTCTTCGCTCTTCTCCATTCCATGGCATTGAATATCTTTTTTATTGAATCCTTAACATTTAATTTTCAACAATAAATCAGAAGGTGATCAGTGTGTGTCTTACTCTGCTGGTGTGACAGGCACTGGGATGAAAGACATTCCTGCAGGAAGGTATTTCTTAGCACTTTGTCATTAATCTTACCCCTGTGGCACTTGGCACTTTGATGAGATCCAGTCCAGTTCCCGTGGTGTTCAGCTTGCGTTTGTGCTGAGTCACCTTGATTCATTGGCTGCTCAACACTTGACTACAGAAGAAGAGCAGACTGGAGTGGCCGGCATCCCTTTCATCTGACTTAAGGTCTTTAGAAGGAGAACTCGATTGGCCAAAAGAGGAAGGCCTTAATATGCAGAGGGCATCTCTCCCCAGGCACTGAAATAACTGTCATGGGGAGGTTTTGGTGCTTCCAGTGCATCTGAAGATAAGGTACACCCTTCTTCAAGGCTTGTTTAGGAAGACTTGAGTCCTCTCTTTAGTTATCTTTCTGGCAATTCCCTTCACTCTCCTGTCATGATACGCTGTTCCGTGAAATTTGTTCAGTATTTGGAAGAAAATAGACTTGTCCTTTTGTAAAATTATCAGCTTAAGAAAGGTGAAAGAAAATGTAAAATCTCAGGCTTTGTGATTGTGGGTTTTTTAACAAAGAGTATAACTGTTCAGTAACAAATAGTGTCCCTAGTAGGAGGCATAAGTGAATGACAGTAATAGTCCTGTTTCCTTAAAGTTAGGGTAAACGTCTATTTCTAAAATTCTAAAATGTCATGGTTGAAAAAGAAGGATGTCGAAGAAGAACATCATGTGGTCATGGGGTCATCGCAACTTATCCAGGCTTTTCTTCACACTGGAGGTTGAACTGGTGCAGCAGGTGGACATGATCGTCTGTTGATGTAGAATTACACTTTAGTTACCAAACCGAGCCCATAACCTGCCTATAGCTTTTCACTCTCTAAAGATATGTAGCCACACATGTAGTCACAAATAACAGGTGGTCTACTTGTGTCCAAACTATTATTGTTGTTGAAGTTTAGTGTCTGTATTTTGTACAGTCTTAATATTGTATATTTCTGGGTCTCTGGCCTCTGTAGAACTGTCATCTCTGAGAATTTCTTCTGTTTAATTTCTTGGACTATTTAATGCTTGTTCTACCAGATATTCTTCTACCAAACAGTGAGATCATGGAGATGATCTGATGGCTCAGTAGTAGCAGCACATCTGATTTCAATAAAGGCATGCAAAAAATATTAACTGGCAGTAAAAACAAAGCCAGGAATGTACCCAAACAACAATGAAATGATGTCCTATTGATAGAGATGAAGTCACGTACATGTCAGGAAAATTTTGGCCCTGTGGTCTGGAGCTGACTTGTGACAGAGGTGTCAAAACACTTAGAACAGAAAGCACCCTGCATACCTTGTCTTATCACAAGAGCTAGAAGGAGCTTTGTACTTTGTACTGCAGATGACTGTCATAAAAACCTGCTTGATTGTTTTCCTTAGGACTGAACATTCTTCTGAAAATGGCTTCTGGTAAAAAAACTCTTCCATGTTTCAGAATGACCACCACAGTAGCTGCCAAAGCAAAACACTCTATTAAGTAAAATTAGAGAATCTGCAAAATTAGGACAGATATTAACAGATCACAACTACTCACCTGTAGACTGAAGAAATGCCTCATCAGTTTGAGATTTAGAATGAATTTTTGGATGCATTAAATGACTGCTTCCCAGAACAACTAGTCTTTATAAACTCACAAGAAAAGGTGTTGGTTTTGATTTGGTTTCAGTTTTGCACAAGACGTTCAAGAGGTACTAGTGGGAGAGCTGCTTTGTAATAGCAGTCATAATACAATTAAGCAGGAGAGAGCAAACCAAATAAACTCAGTGTAAAGATACTCAATACTAAGACTGCCGCATATCTACATAATTTACTTACATATTAAAATGGCAGTCCAAAAAAAAGAAGGCCACTTGCAAGGTAGTAGATAAAAGCACTGTCAGAACTCAAGGTATACCTTGTGCTGCAACTCAGAGAAACCAGAGAGGTCCCATGACTCTCGTGGCCCAGCAGAGGAGTTAAGGAATGAACCTAATGGCAAAGGTGTGAAACAGATCATCCACAGCTGAGAAGCTCAGTGAAGCCATTGAAAAAATTCCCACGCTGAACCTGTGGTTGCCAAGAGATGGATCAGATGAGCTGAATAAATTTGTATGAGAACACAGAAAATATGAGACCGAATTGCTAAGTGAGATGATATGCTGCTGTCAGCAGGTGGCATTCACCTGAGTGTCCTGCAGGAACACAAAGGTGAATTGCAGGATGCAATTCAGCAGGATTTGCTGATGTATCATTGTAAACAGGATATTACAAAAGTAATGGGAAAGGGATTGCAGGTAATGACCTCACTGATGAGCTCTTTTATGCCAGCATCAGAAACGGAACATGGTGCCAGAGGAGCCATTGTTCTGACCAAGGAGAAGCATTACTTGTAGACTTGCAAGCTGGGGTTACAGCACTCATTACATTTGTGTGTTCTCAATCCTTCTGCATCCCTCATCTCTTTTACTATTACTAGACTATTTTGAAATCCCCAAATAGAGGGAGAGGGAAGATGGGAAGCATGTCTTCCTGAAACAGGATTTCAAAAATAAAACAAGTGGTCTGTCCGAGTAGTTGGGTTTTATTGCGAAAAAGCCTGCATTTATAAATAGAGAATGAATACAGAGGTCTGTGAGTGTACCTGTCAGATTAAGATTTTGTTGGTTACTTTCACATTCAGCAATGCAAACCACGTCTTCTGTTTAAAAAATACTAATTTTTATGCTTCTAATTAATTAAGGACTTCTGGCTAGTGATTGCTAGCCAAAACCTCACAGTTTTTCAGGTTTTGTTCTCTATGATCATATATACATCCTCAAGAAATGTGAAAGCTCTTACTGGTTTTTTAACTTTTTTTTTTTTTCTGTAAAGAAAATATAACTTTGATGCATTATATTGATGTTAACTAGTTAGTATGGTTTACAGAAGAAATCCTGAGTAATCCCTATAAATTTATTTTGGTTTTTATATTATTTTTCATGCTTTGACCTGTTCTTCAATGCTTCTTGGAAGCATTTAGAAAAGTTTAATTCATATAAGTACTGAGTGCTTTGTCTTGGTGGTAGATCATATACTTTAATCAAAATAATAAATTAAATGAGAAGAGGGTCATAAGAATATTATATTGAAATCAGGGGCCCATTTTTATTATGTTGAATATTGTCTTACTACTTTTCATTGTTTGGTGGGGAAAGTAAATGGGAACACAATAAATATTATACAAGGGTTGAGGAGAGGGTGGGGAATTTGGTATGAGGGAATAGAAATCTGGAGACAGGTATTACTTCTTTTTTACTTTGCAGGTTACTTTAAGAGAAAAATATTTTATTTTCCTTCTTAGATGGTGTTTGTATCTTGCTTTGTTTATTTACAGAGAAATTTATCCTGGAAGGTGTTTTCTTTCTGGTCTAAAAAAAAAAAAAAATAGTGTTTACTACAGAATACTCTTCTCTTTCAGGTCCTGCTATTGTTTGGGTGATTCAGTATCTTGCATAGCATACTGTTTTATTGAAGAACATTTTAATTAATCTTTCAGTTTAGTTAGTGGAACTTTGGTTAGGTCCTTAATGAATTGAAGGTAGTTAATGGCATGTATTTAAAGCTGCTTCAAATGCTAACCTAATAAATACAGCACTATGAAAATAAATCTGTGTTCTTAGCTGATTACTGAAGGCATTAAAGTGTCAAGACAGTCTGATGTTAGTCAACTACTGATCAGAACAGTGATGACTTTTCAGGGATGATTTCCTTTGAAATCTGGTGCGGCCCTGGAGAGCCAAGAGACCAGCAGCAACATTTCACTCTTTTGGTGACAGCATAAAGATAAGTGGTACCCTGCATGTCCAGAAATAGAGAGAGAGGTATAGTTTCACGTCGGGCTGAAGCTAATTGACGATAGTGCAAGTCATCCTCCTGCCTTTTTCTTGCACTGAGCCTTGGCTGGCAGCACGGTAAGGTAGTCAGTGACCTGAACCAGAGCATGATTTTCATTTTTATTTTTTTTCCTGAGGGATGTCATGCATCCACATGTGACAGCTTTGAATGCTGTAGAAGCACCCACAAGTCAAGGACATACTCAAAGTTGTATTAATTTTAAAATCAGAGTAAACTTGGTAGAGCTACGCAGTAAAATTAAGTAAATAATCTTCCATGCCTCTCTCATGTCTTTTTAGTTTTGAAACTTGTGACTAAATATTATTTTAGCAAAGTACTAATCTGAAGAGAGTGAGTAAAGAATCAAAGCATTCTTTGTATGATTATATATATCATTCTAAGTTGTTACATGCTTCTCCCATCTTTTCACAGAGGACATTTTCTCCCACCTTTTTAATTTATTTGCTTGTTCTCATTATTTTATTTTTTTTTTTCCTTTCCCCCATGTTATACTTTATTTTACAGCGGTACAGAAAAAAAGAAGGAAAAACCTCCAGGACAGAAAGAAAAAAAAGAGGAATCTCATTCTAATGATCAAAGTCCACAAACTCAAGCATCACCTTCTCCCCAGCCCTCCTCACAGATTCTCCAAACACACAGGCAAACTCAAGAAAGCAAGAGTTCTGCTCCAGCTAAAAGGTTTTCACAGTACCACAGTACAGACCTAGAAAATTATTGTAATGATACTGAGTTCGTATTTGACAACAAGTCATGTGAAATAGTTCCAATCTCATCTCATTTTTATTATCTCATGATAATAAATGCTTTATATTTTTTGTGCTAGAGAAGATGCATTCAGCATGAACTGCAATGGAACAAATAAGTACAATTTTTCTTAGAGTAAATTGCACTTTTTTTTTTTTTGTTCTCTGTGATTGAGATCCTGTAATGGTGGATTGCCTCTAGTCAATCATTCTAAAATATTTAACTATGATTCTGACTTGATCCTTTTCAAAATACACTTCACAGTCTTTGTCTGACATAGCTGAATTGTGGAGTGTGTTTTGCACGTGGCCATTTACTACAACTTGTAACAGCATTGTTAAATACTAGTATCATTACAACTCTTCCTTTGGGAGTTTTTCTTCTCAAATAATTCTGTAGAGCGACTGCAGTTTGGATTTTTTTTTTTTTTTTGCAGTCCTTCCCTTTTCGATTCCTGTGATGTTGCAGGGTGTTTCACTTCACTTCTGTTTTGATTCTTTACATGAGTGAAGTTCTGGCTTTACACCCAAATCATAGAACTGCTTGACTTGAGTGAACATAGCAGTTTGTTTAGGATTGCCTCGAAGTTCCCACTCATTTTAGTGGGAATTAAGCACAGAAAAAAATTTTAGGGTTTTTTTTTGGGGAGGGGAAGGGGAGTGTCTTGATTTGTTTTTTAAATGTCTTTTTAAAGTCAAGGAAATAGATTTTAAGGTTTGGGTGATTATTTCTGAGATACGGAAATACACAGATCACTTGCTGTGGTTTTTTTTTAATAATTACTATGTTTATTCTCACCTTACTATTTTGGAAGGTGTGAAATTTTCTTTTAGTGTTTGGCATTTAGAAGACTGATAAGCTTTTAAATAAAATTATTCCTCTGAAATTCACTGTAGTTCACAAGATTGTTGTCTTGCATTGCTTGAATTCACAGCTCTAATAAATTTAAACTTTCACTTGACTGATGCATGTTATAACACTCCATAAAGGCTCTGACTCCATGTCTTGCACAAACTTGTAAGTTGTCTGAAGCTGAACTTGCGGCCTGTTGTTCTGCTGCCTGGTATCTCACTGTAAAGATGTCTGAAGTCTAGCTTACTAATCTTTCGCTCTGTGTGTGGGGGGGGGAAACAAATGCCTTTTTAAGTCTCCTAATGTTTTAACTTGATTTGATTAACTTGTTTGTCACAGGAAGGAGCTTGCCATTTCTAAGGTTGCAGTTCAGGACTTATTCCTCCAAAAAGCAATTCTGACGGGATGAAGTATGATACTGTCAGCAGGACATATGCAGACTCTAAATCAGCTGGTTGAAGAATAACCTGGGCTAGATCACTTTTGAACATGTTTTCCATGACTAAGACGGGTGTGAAAATAATGAAATAGTGACTGCAAAACTTCTAGGTTCCCATTAGTGAAAATTTGCTACAATAAGATTGTTGAAAATTCAGAATTCATGGATTTAATCATTGGTAGGACTGGGCCAAACCTATCTTGACTTACTCATGCAAGAAGTTTGCAGACATTTGTTTCAAAAAGATTAAAGCCATTAATGTGGTTTAGAATGTGCTATCTGCAAACAGCCATATGAAATTAATCTGACAGAACTGTTCTACCTCAGAAATCAGCGTGTTAAAACTGGTGAACAGTTATTCGGGGAAAAAAAATCTGGTTTTGTTTGTTACCTTCTTAACTGATTTTTTTTTTTTTTTTAAATTCTTTAAGGCTAATATACTGTAGCCTGATTGCTTTTCCACTTTTGTGATTTCTTAGCAATATAGTAATGAAGTATAGAGGGGTTTTTTGTTCAAGTCTTTATGTAAGAGCATTTGGAAATGGAAAGGAATGTAAAAAACATTTGGCAAGTGTCTTGCTCAATTGTTTTCATTCATCCAGTTAGAACTTCTTGACTAATCTTTTTTTCCTGTTTCATGCTTCAGCTTGAAGGAAGACCTAGCTCTGCTTTTGTCTCCTGCTGCTTGATCTGTGTGTTGCATACCAGTTCCAGTTATTGTTATCTTATGATCTTGTAATTTTAAAATATATTTTTGTTTCTTCTAGCATAAAGAAATCCTTGACTGCTGAAAAACCTCACAGTGCTTGGGAAAGTTCAGATGACAGTCGTAACAAGCTGATGAGAGTAGCATCAACTTCTAAATTAATATCTAAAGTGGCAAAGAATGCAGACAAGTATGTATCCCGTCGGTACATAAAAGCAGGTGAACTTTAGAGTCAAAATCTTGTGGAATTGCATAATTTTAGTGAACTTATTCACATATATGCTAAAACCATTTGCATCTTAGTTTCTACCAGGAGTAATCACTTGCCTAATGTGCCAGTGTGGCAATGCAGGTGCCTGTGGATCTTAAAATTATTATGAAGTGCGAATGCAGGATCTGAATGTAATTATATTTCAGTGTTGCCCATTTGGGTTAGCCAATGTATGCACTATGAATTAAGATTTATGGCTTAATGTTGTGAACCTGTCAGTCAGGTTTTTTCCTAATTACACATGCATTTTCAAATCAGTCTTATTTACTTGAAGTTAATTTACTGGGTTTGACATAGTACATCTGTTTCTAAAGTAGACTGTAATAGTAAGAATATACTTTGGTGATTTCAGGTAGGTCTCTCAAATTAACTGTTTTAACAGGTTCCTCATTGCAGGTGCTGGATAATAGGGAGGGATCTTATTTGCAGCTTCACCTTCAGTAGGTGATGCACTCATGCTCTTCAGCCGCATTTTTTTTTCAGATTGGTCTCCTATGGAGGCATCACTGGGGATAAATAGCACAGAGTAGTTATTTCTCCTGCTGTCAGCACAAGGACAAGAGTTTGCTTTTTTGCTGTAACTCTGCATGCTTGATCCCTATTGTGACCCACTTCTTGTCCACAGTACACTTTATAAATTGGGTTTCCTGCTTTGTGTTCTCACACTTAGGGTTTTTTTTTACTTTATTGAAATTTTGCTGAATTTGTTGAAATTGTTGTGTTGACTTTTTGACTGGCCCTTTTCCTATTGTGGAGATACTACCAACATGCTGGCAGCTTCTCCCAGCTCGATGTCATCTGCAGTTTTCATACATCTGCTCATTAATCATCATTCAGATATCCATTAATTGGTGCAAGGCAGAACTATGTGAAAAACCCTCCCACTATAACAAATAAAACTCTTCAGACCTTTCAGAATAATTTCTGGTCTTTTTATGATCATGTCTGTAGTGCTCTCTCTAGCTTGCATATAAGACTTGTCAAGTACATACTTAAGAGTCAAGAGCAGTGCAAGTGCATTCCTTCTTTCCTAGGAATGGGAAGAACAAAAACATCTTAAATTAATCTTGGGTGTGGATATCAGCACATTTAGTAAAAGCTTTATGCTTAGCTTGAAGAGTTGCACAGAGAAGTGAAGTGCTGTGTTTGAGGGATTATGGGTTTTGTATTTTGAAAGTATTTATTTTCCTGTTATAATTGGTTTTGACTGTTGGAATTTAAAAGCACTTTGGAAATTCAGATTATAGAAGGATACTGCTAGATAATATTTTGGAATTAAAAAACACTGTCTTGATTTCTACTTACTGAGTTTGTTTTCTCAGTTTTGTTATGCTATTAAAATATCTTTCACAATGTGGTATATATTTCACATTTGCTAATAATAAAAAATAAGTTTTACTTTTGTTGTTATTTTGTATATTGTTTCGGGCATGGTCAAAATAGAGGTATCTTGTTTCATTTTCCTGTGATTCTGCTTATTTTGTAATAGACTTTAAATGCTGCCATTCTACAGTCTCTGATATAGAAAAAAAAATCCAGTATCTAACAAAAGAGCAGACAAGGAAACATTAGGATTACTTATTATTAGGGAAAGTTGTCTGTAACTTGAAACTGTTGTATCTTAAAGTATTTGGAAAAAAACCCCAAAGCTTCAAACACTATAAAAGACTATCATCTGATAGAAGACTAGTTGTATTGTTTGTGGATCTTGTTCTTACATTCAGATTCATGATAAAAGCTCTACGTACATTCAAGAGCACACATTAATACAAATTTCTTACCTCCTGCGTGCCAAGTTTCTAAAAGAATTGGTTGGTTGGTATTTTGCAAACACATATTGTTATGTTGTATTTCTTGTTCTCAATTAAGAAACATCCTAACCTGCCTGAATTTACCCGAGTCTTATGCAAAGGAATAGAATTCAGCCCCCAGTGTGGGCCCCAGGACAGAAATGTTTTACATATGCTTTGAGCTACCAGCCCAGGCTATGAACTTTGTTTAGTAAGCTCAGTCTTAAGCCAGCACTGAGCTGTAAATCAGTCTGATAAAGCCAAAAGAAGTAAGAGGGTTCCCACAGCAGCCCATCATTCAGTGTTTTTCAGGCAAGACTAGGAATTGCGTTTTAATTTTTTCACTTGGGAGTGTGGTGAAGAGTGGTTCAACCAATAGCCAGAGATGACTTTCCTCATGCATATGCTTGACCCTTTGTCACTGTTACAAAAATTTGACCTCCATACAGCTAAAAATACTAGATGCCACTCATACCTTCCTGCTGAATTTCAGATGAATTCAAGAGGGTTTTTTTGTGCAGTACATTCTCCCCATTGAGGAGTGTTAGTCTGTTAAGAAGTAGCTCTGATGCTGAAAATTAGTATTTCTTCCCTCTTCACAAGAAGAGATTGAGGTTTTTTGTGAGTAGTTCATTCCTCATTCTGGGGAGGAGAGATTTCTCAACTGCACTACTTTGAAGACTTTGTGTTGTACATCCAGTAATGCTGCGTGGATCTGGTTTAAATGAAACTGCAACTTGTTTATGTTTAATCCATGAGTCCAACAGGTTTAATTTCTAGAAAAAAATTGTGGTGTTGTGTGCTGACAGAGTATTTTGACAGGTGTTAAATGCTTTGCATGCAGGCCTGAGGGTGTTTGTCAGCTTAAAACATTTTGGTTATTACAAGTTCGCTCTCTCAAAATGGAAATTTCCATGCAGAAGGAATATGCCCTTCATAGTTTATTTTTAAGAGCATTTTGTATTTTTTTATCATCACAGTAATTCTTGGCAACCCTTGCCATAGGGCCAAAGACTTTTAAGTTACTTGAAAAATATAATGACCTGCATAAAATAAAATGTGTAAAAATGCACTACAATGACCAAGATTAGTTATTTAGCATCCTATACTACAGTTACACTGGACACAGAATCTGATGCAATATGTGTAAGAACTAGATGGTATTGGCTTGATAAACGTTTCACATATTACTAACAATATTATTTTTTATTTTTTCCCCAGGCACAAAGATGTCATCGTCAGCCAAGGTAAATAAAAACATATATTTTTATGTACTGGATGAAGATGAAAAGATGTGCTTTTGACCTAGTAGTATTTCCTGTAAATAAATACATTGAGATGTATGCTTATAAAACTGGAATATAGAGCTAAAATAGCATTAATATTTACTTCGAGAATTTATCTGGCCAAATGTTACTCAAGATCTCTATAAGGATCTTTGAAATTCTGGAGAAATGCATCATCAAATTGGATCTTTAGGAAGGACAGAAATTTTTGGTGGGTGGTGGGATGATTTATTTGATTTTTATGAAACAAAAATCCTTTTTTGTTTTCTCTGTGTGTATGTGCATAAATAGAGCTCATGAAAACAAAAATCTAAAGTTTTGACCTATGTGCCAGTCTTCATCAAAGCAGGTGTGAGTGAGACTTTAGAAATAGTTTTAAGATATTTTATTTCTGTCCCATAACCAGCAAAAATGTCAACTCGTGAAAAAAACAGCCAAGGTAAGAATTAAGCTATGCCCTTTGGTCGTTTTCTAATTTAGCGCTCTCACAAATCTTTTATTTGGCTTTTCACCATCAAAGAGCATCAGTGCTTGATCTTGTATAAACTTTGAGCATTTAAATAAGTATTTCAGCTTTTTTATTATGGAAATATATATGCATATGCACATTGCAAACTATGTAGGAATTATTTTGGGGGAGTCTAAAGTAAATTACTACACACATAATTTCCTCAGAGAGGATTGCGTGTTCAAATAAGGTTCTAGAAGTCTTGCACTGTTGCCTAAGATATAAGAATATTAAGAACTGCCAACTAAAAGATTTGTTTTATCTCAGCTTTCTGTCTTGCCAATATTACAACATGTACACCCTGATTAGACAAGAACAGAGACTGAAGATATTAATATAGTCTCCTAAAATGAAAAATGAGTCTCCTCTAAAGTGTATGTCATTGCACCAATGAATCTTGCATTCTGTGGCTATCTGCTGCTGCTGGCTTGTTCAGACAGGAAAAGGAGGCATCTATCTGAATGTGATGGGAGGTGACAACAAAATGAATCTACTTCTTGTGTCGCAAAACTACTCTGCTTTGATGTCCTGCAAACTGTTCTAAAGCATGCAGTTTCAAAACTAAAGCATGTAACCCAAGTGCATGCTGTACACCAGATATATCTGTGTACAGAGATTATTGCTCATGCTTTTTTACTGCTGATTAACAAACCTGCAGTCTCCAAATTCTGTGCTGTAAGCAAGATTATGTAATACACAGTTTGATTAATTTTGGTCTTCTCTGGATTTTCTTTCAAAATTAAAAAAAACACTCAAAATTTCTGGAAGGTTAATATATGAATTGTTGTAATGAAAGCAAAACCACCTTGAAAGCAATTATCATAGAGAAATTACAGATCTAAAGATTTTCTAAATTGTTGCTGATCAAAAGTATCCTTCAAAGACAAGGGGGGTGAAAGAGAGTGTGTAAACATCAGGAAGAAAGAAGAAATGTTTCTTTATGCCAGGTTGCTTAAGACCAGCTGTGGAATGGTACAGACATGCGGTAGTGGATGCTGCAAAAACAAAACTAGTTGGTAGTGTCCTTACCAGCTGCAACTTCGCTTTGCAAGAGTTAAATAAAACTGATATATTAAAAATACCCTTTCTACCAAACACAATTTTTCACAAAACCAAGTTCCATACAGCTAAAATACCTTCAGTACTAATTCTTTCCTTACAATGTGCTTCTACAATTCTACATGTTCTGCCAAGAATGGGCCGTCCTTCAGTTCTCTCGTCCTGGTAGCTGTAACTTACATGTCCTCCCACGTGTACCCTGCTGTCTGTTGTGTTACTGTGCACATTATGTGAGCTTTCACCAAGTGATGAACAAGCACATTCCATGTGTGTCATGCTGTAGTCTTTTCTGAGCCCAGCTGGAATGAAAGAGAAATAAGATGCAAATGACAATGGCCTCTTATACTTGGAAGATGGAGAGAAAGTCTTGTCATAGAAAATGAATTTACAAACATTTTAAACACATATAGCGGCAAAACATCATTCTGCCTTTAATAGGATGAAGTTATTAGCAAGATTCAGCCTCAAAATACTATTTTTTTTTTAATATGGACCAATGAGTGTATTTTTTGACACCTTTAGAATATGTGTCTCTGTGCGTGTCTAAGGCTGTGTTAGGTTTTGTGTTGTTTACTGCCACAGTAGCCACCACCTGGTAGATGCTGTAGTTGCAGAGGGGTCCTTCCACCCTTTGCAGTATAAGCTTAGCAATACTCAGCCAGTTCTCTGTAGCGCAATGTCCTGTTCAGGGCAGGTGACTTTAGCCTGTTTGTACTTGATGGTTACCACATAACTAAACCAATTTGCAGTTGGCACCTTGACCCAACCAGTCTAAAAGTTGAACAGTTGCACAGATGTTTAATGTGGGTTTTTGAGGTCAAACTTCTGAAGCTGAACAGAGTTGTCTTGGGCAGGGTGTGATGCAGGGTAGCCTTTTTTCATGCAGTTTGTGCTGGATCCTCCTGTTCTGCAACCCAAAAGTGTGGAAAGTTACAGCTGCTTTAATGCTCTTTTGTGGCTTGTCAGCCTTTGCCTCTAGAGGTAAGCAGTCTCCATCATGGCGTTAATTAAGTTACAGCAGCTCCCTGGAGCTGCTCATTTCACTTGGCTGTATGTGAAACCCTACATACACCTCCAGCACACACCTCCCATGCTAACAATTGTTCAGTGCACTTTCTAGAAATCGGGTGAGGGGGACTCTTGGGAAGATTGCTGGTCTCAAGCTTACAAAGAAGTCTAAGATATTTCAGTGTCTGTATACATACATAAAATAAGTTTGGAAACATAGTGAAATTGCAAATAATAAATTGGGATAATAGGATGGAAGATGACAATTCTGTGTAGCTTTGAACATCCTGGAATCATTTTGGTTATTTTTTTTTGATTCAGCCATTAAAGAAACTGCTTTGAAACATGTTGATGTAGTACAGTGCCACAAACTGCAGATGCAGTTTTGCACATTTAGTTCTTATCATCTTCTAGCAGCAGAAGTTAGAGCAATATTACCTGTGTTGTGACCCTCTGTGCATGTTCATTTTGATTTCTGTTCATAGTAGTTATTAGCTATAAAAGTAAGAATCTTAAATGAGCTTCAGTAGTGAAGGGCATTGGGCTTCGATGTCTGAATTGACTTCAGTATGGAGTTCCCCAGAGAGCACTACAGGTCTTGCAGGCAAATGTCAGGAAGACCTAGGCAATTCTCTCCTCTTGCCAGCCTACAGCCGCCTTGCAGGCAGTCACTTGAATTTCCTCTGCTTAGCACCATGCTGAGGCTGTGTGTGTTACCAGTGTTCGTCACATACCTTCTATCACAGTACCCAGATTTGTTCCCTCAGTGCCTTGATCTTTCCTACTTGGCTTGAGTTGCATCTACTCCACATTAAGGTTAGTCCTGAGCTTTATGCACCTGGGTACCTGCTGAAGCAGAGGTAGTACAGACAGGAATGCTTTGGTGGTGACAATCCAGTGAGAAAATTACAACAGACACTTCCTTACACTTGCTGAAGAGATATTTTTGGGGGGTTGAAGTTTTTTAGTTTATTTTTGAACTTTAGTTTGTTTATCCTTGTAAATCAGGACAACCTTTTTTCAATAAAATCCAGTACTAAGAAGGTATTTCTGTGAAAGTCCAGTCAAGCTGTGGATGAAGTAAACAGGCGCTTAACTGCAGCCTTAAAAGGACACTAGCTAAAGTTATTCTTTTAAATTCTTTACCAGCAGGAGTATATAATTGCTTATAAAAGCCGTCCTGCTTTTCACTTCAGCAGAGACCTATTAAAAATATTAATAAAATATTCATGTTTTCATACCCAGAAGTTAAACACTTGGCTTATTTTAAGATAAAAGGTAATTTTTTTTCACTGAGATTCCATGTGTGAATTTGGTTTTCAGTGATAGGTCCATATATGAATCACTTGTTCACTTATTCTGAAATAATAAGAGACACTTAGACATTTTGGATGGCAATAAAAAACATATGTGAAGGAATTAATGAAAAACAGTCACTGCATTCCTACGTTTGTTTCTTTTTAGATTATGCTTTATTAGTTTCCAGTATGTTTTATTCTGTTAGTCTAACTGTGCTATAATTCTAGCTCCACATAACAGGGCAGTCGTGAAACACAATGGAAAAATTTACCCTACTGACAACATGTCCTGTCCACTGAGAGAGCAGAATTCAATAACTGCCTCAGATCCATTTTTTCACTGGACATATTTTCTGTCAGATGCTTATTGAAGGTGCTTACGTACCTGAGGGCAAAGGGACTCAGTCTATCGCATTATGATTGGGCTGCTTGCTCTCATTTAGTCACAGTGCGTATTATTAAAAAACATATATGGTGGCTGAATTTGGTTGTATTCATCTCTGTGCTGTTAGCACTGGTTTACATTAGAAACAGGCTTTCAAGCCTTTGTCCCTTAGGTTAGTAGTCCTACAGAGTTCTTGGACACAGGCCTGAATACAGAAACCTTATGGGAAAGAAGCTATTTGTAGTATTAAAAAACATAACTTCTCTGGTCAAGCAACTAGAAGGTGAAGACAGATTAATAAATGTACTCTGGATGGGGTAGTTTATTGTATCTTATTAGAGAGTTCTCCTTGGCCAAGGTAGTTGGAGTCTTTTAGGGTTTTTCATTTGCTTGTAGTTCACAAGTAGAATTGAGCTGAGGGTTTTGATGCGTCAGTCTGCGCTGCTGTTTCAAACTAGATGGGGTGGGGCTTATTGAAAAATATTCACTAATCATTTGCAAGACAAGTTTATTATAATGATTCCTTAAGAATTAAACTATAACCATCTAGAACAACAGATAATTTTACTACATATTTGCTATTATCTACTCAGTGTTGACGTGCAGAATCAAAATCTACAACCTGAGATAGGTTATAAAGTAGACATGTTTATTATGTCGCCAGGGGCAAGGGGGATCACTCCTCCTAACTTGCGTGCCCTACTTCAAAGCAAGCAAATATTTATAATGAGAAACATACATATTCATTGGCAAAGGAGGGGTTATTACAATTAATTCTGGGAATAGGTGTGGTTATTATAATTATTTCTGGGAACTCATTATCATAAGTCTCCTCCCATTGTCACCTGCACACTGCTGTCTGGTGGTCTTGGGCTGGGGTCTTCTGGAGGAAGGCCCACGGTCTTCCTCACAGTGTATCTTTACCTTTGGCTCAGAATGCAAGTCTCTGCTGAGCCGGCAACCACAGAACTGGTATGATTTTGCTTATCTCTGGAGGCTCCTCTCTGTTCCCTCCTGGCTCACAGTTAGTCCCTCTTATCTATACAAACCAAGGTTACTCAAAACAGTCTATCAGGATTAGTTCCTCCTATCTATACAAAACAAGCTATAGCTGCAAAATTAAAAGACTACAACACAACATTTATGTCTCAGTGTTTGTGTGTATATATATATAATCTACTATATGCTCATTGAGCTTCCCATTATGGATACACTTGCTAGCTGAAGAGCAGTTAAATACAGCACAAACTTGTGGGTCTGCATCAGGGTCTGTCTAAATGTCCAATATAAAATTAATTTTAACATTTTGTCCATTTTTGTTGAAGAAATCTATAAATGAGGATGAGGGCTTCTCACATGCTTCTAGAAAACTACTGTGTATTCCTTTCATTTTGAGGCCAGTTTATCAGAAACCAGTATTTTGGTTTTGTTATGTCACAGCCTTCAAATTTCTGAAGAATCTAAACAGTAGCTTTCATGTCTCCTGTATTACTTATCTCTTGAGTTACTTCTGAGTTAATCTACAAAGACTTTGATTTTTTTTTTCTCTGCCTTTCAGTTCCTATTATTTTTATTCTTTTCCTCTGAAAACCTTCCATATTCCTCCAAGAATATGCTTCACAGAAAGTAATAAATTGTTTTAAGTGCAGTTCTATGAGTCTGTGCTGACTTCATGGAAGCACTAATTTCAGCCTTTCAGATGGTTTGTATTGCCCTATCTTTACGGTCTGTTATCACCTGCAGTGTTCTTCACTGGTCTTACTTTCCAGCTTTCTTTCCCTGAATTGCTGGGTTTTAAACTTTCTTCCAAGAGCAAATTAATAGGAATTGATTGAAGTTGAATTTCAGAGTTACCTTTGTGCTGCTTTTTCTTTTTTGGTTGGTGGTTTTGTTGGTTTTTTTTTGTCTTCTGTAAGGGATGACTGAAAGCTTGTTTATGTTAATGGAAATCTTTTGATAGGAGGAGGCTTTGCAGAAAATAATCATCCACTGTCTACAAATTTTTATTTGTCCCCAGTTTTAGTCCTTGGTGGATTCTTTGGTGTTGCATGCTTTAACAACAGTTTCTTTGCATGCAAGGTAAGAACTCTGACTTAAACAGTGACTGTCAGTGAAGAAGATGCACTTGTTTCCTTGCAGGTCAGACAGCCTTCTAGGGTTCCTTTGCAGTAGCAGCACCTTGTTCCACTGACATATTTATTTCTCTCTTCTCTAGCAGGCTATAAACTTTCAAAGAACCTGCAGTAGGTAACTCTGTGACTAACATCTGCTTTCTGCCTGTTGGGACCTATTTGGCTTAGTGTTTACACTAATGAACTTAACACAGGAAAGAAAGTAGGAGCACTGATGAAATTTCAGAGGTGACATGAAGCTGAGAGAGACCAAACTGTTATAGTGGAGGCAGAGATTTTAATATGGTAAGATCTAGGTGTTCCCGAGGCCTGAAGTAGTATAAGACAAAGTTAAATTATTCAAAGTAAAAGATCACACATGCAGGAGTGGCTAGCAATGTTTTAGCTATAAACAGGTTGTTTGCCAGAATTAAATGGTGAGGAAAAGGGCTGGTTAATCATGCGGAGTTTGAACCACTCAGTCATTACGAAAACACAAATGCAGTGAGTCCCCCTTCAGCTGACTGGGTCCATGGTGTAGTCAGATTAAGTGTTTCTGCACCTTTGGGGGCCGAGTTAGTAATTTCCTTAGACTTCTTGGGATCCCATAGAGAGCTGAGACCTGCATGGAGTTTGCTTGGGTCAAGCACACCCAGAGGTCTTGGCTCCCATGTGAGGCTAATAAGCCTTTGATGATCCTGGGAGCAAAAACTGGGAGTGCGGGTCCTGTGTCCCACGGCAACTGTGCAAATAGACTGTTGAGGCTCCGGAGGTGAATTATTGTGGAGCCAAGAACAGTTTGGCAAGGGCTGTGAATTTGAGGTCAGAGCTGCACAAAAGCAGCTAAAGCTGTTTTCAGTGAAGAGCTGGCCGCTGGAGCTTGCATCCACTGGATGCTGCCTTTTGTAGGAGCTCATAGGCATGAGCTATTCCTTTCTGTGTGGTGTGAATAGTCTGTGGCACTTGGGTGTGCTATCTACAGAGCTTCAACTGTACTTTTAGGTTGATTTGATCCATAATTTTGATCCACCTGCCCAGTGCTTCTATGCAGGAGGTGGTAGTTTTGAGCATCTCGTTATATAGGGTAGAGAATTTTTACTTTCATACCTACTGGTTTTGAGCTGATAGGTATCAGAATTAAGGATTTTTATTTTTTTTCCCCCCTCACTCTCTTATATCTGTTATGAGATGACCAAAGCTCTTTCTTCAGAAAGATCCTATGACCAAAAAAAATCTTGACATTCTGCTTTGTACCTGGAAATAGTTAGAATGGAGGAAAAAAACCAGTCTGATGCTCTTGAGCATTCAGTTGAGCCAGTATGCTATGGAAGAGTTAAATCACTGGTTTTCTTAACTTGCAAATGCAAGAATTTGGCCTCAGGTGATTAGTTGCTGTTTGAGAATGGTTTTGTTGATATGCTGCAATCCTCTCTAGTATTTCAAAAGATTTTTACATTAATATTATATCTGCCCTACAGGTTATTCTGCTACAGTCTTAGGCAAAAGTCTTTCAGTGGGTTGTCTTTTCTTTTTTTAATCCTTCCTCTTTTGTAGGGAGAGACTTAAATCAAGTTATACCTAGCCTAAGTCTCTTTAGCAAGTTTGTTATAAGTATCTTGAAAGGCAATCTTGAATAAAATGCAGCTAACTAATAAAAGCAGAAGATGTTCTTTCTTTAATGGGGAAGTTCAGAGCGCTAATTTGTATCTGAATGCCCTACAGATAATCTTTTCCCTGAGCTCCAGAAGAGCCTCTTCTCTTCTGGCCAAAGACCTGACTGCATTCCTTTGGGACTCATTTCTCTCATCTGCAGAGTCCAACAGGTGCAATTGCCTACATCCATATGCAGCTTGTCCCTACTGTTCTAAGCAGTGATGAGATATTTGATCCTAAATTTGTGGTGTCATTTTGCACTGATCTTGTGGAAACAGAAGTGCCAAACTCGAGTGTTAAATCAAGAATTTGACTTCCACAAACGAATAGTCTTTTCTACATACCCTTAGGCTACACTGTGCTTTAATTTAAAGAGTGTGACCACAGATTTTAATAGAAAGGTCGTTATTAATATGTTACTGTTGGTTTTTGCCAGTGTTATTTTATCTCTCTGAAATACATAATATAAAAATATTTTAATGGAAAAATGAAACCTGTTACTATGTTGGAGTAATTCTCTAAACATTTGAATCAACTCGTGACAGCACCAGTCTTTAGTTTTTCTCAGCAATGCAATTAAGCAATGCACATCTGGTAAAATAACTATTATTTCTACTTTAGCTACAGAAAAGTGATTTCCTTTGATATTTGATCTGAGACAAGTTTTCTACTGTTGTCAGTGGATGGACTCACAGGGTTCTCATTCAAAGGAGCTGTACTTGTTCTTAGAAAGAAATGGAACAACTGTTTTTAATCTTCTTGGTATTTGTTCCTTTGATACTGGACTTAAGTGGCTCAACTTTCATTGTATTAATATTCTAAATAAGGAGGAACCTTTATGCATGTACTAAATTTGCATTGCTATGATTTCTGTTCAGGAATTATTCTTTGAGACCGTGGGGTTTTTTTTTGCATTAGCTTTCAGTTGTGTTTGAACTGTCATAGGAAAATTCCCTTGTCTTGCCTCCATTGTGGAGTAAACCTACAGTAGGGTCAAAAGCAACGGAAAATTAAAGCAGAATGAATTCTTGGTCTCAGAAGGTCGATTTGAGCACACTAAAAGCAGGAAAGGAGTCACACTAATCATATCTTTTAAGTCTGGGAACTTGGTAAATTTGATAAATTGGGATCGGTTCATCAAACTAAAAATATTAAAACTGTTAAGCATCAAAATACAGTGTGGTAAAAGGAAAAATAGTAGGTTTTGACAAATTAAGCTATTTGTGTTTTGAAATCTTCAAAGTGAGTATCATGCAGTAGAATACTTCTAAGTAGCTTATGTTCAGGTGCCTAGATCCTTTGACCTAGTTAAATTCAAGCAATGCTGTGACAAGGGATGTTAAAACCACACAAGCTCATGGGTAATTATTTCTCTGGGTAGAAATTACTGAATGTATTACATGATTTGGTCACCATAGATTTTTCCTGTATGTAATTGTTAACAGATGTTAATTTTAGAATACGTTATTGGTTGCATCAAATGCTATCAGAGATTTCCTAATACTGTATTGCTAATTCACAGCTGTTCTTATGTTCCATTCCTACTCAACTATTTACATTTTGTTTTGAAACTCTTGAGTTCCTTCTGATATTCTTCAGGAAAGCTTTGGACACTTTTTCCTGCAGCATCTTTCTGTCTTAGCTTGGCCGTTACGGTTTGGATAGGTGGGCAGCTAGGTGGGTAAAAGAACTACTTGGATGGCTGGCCTCAGAGGTCATACTTTACTTGCTGGCCAGTAGGTAACAAGTGGAGTCTACAGTGGTCTGTCCTGGATATGTCCTGTTTAACATCTTTAGCAATGACCTGAATCAGGCAACACAGGACACTCAAAAGTTTGCAGATGACAGCAAACCAGGGAACCCAGCTGATATGCTGGAGAGTAGAGCTGCCAACCAAGGGTACCTGGGCAGGCTGGAGGAATGGGCTTGCAGGAACCTCAAAATTAAGCAGGGACAAATATCAAAGTCCTGCACCTGGGGGAAAGAAGAGCCCCTGGCAGGGAAACAGGCTGGGAACAGAAGGGCTGCAGGGCACAGCCCTGCTGGAAAAGCTCCAGGGGTGTTGCCAAACAGGTGCCAAGAGAGGTTGTGCCGTCTCCATCCTTGAAGGTTCTTGAGACTGGATTAAACAAAACCCTGAGCACCATAGTCTGACCTCATGGCTGAGCCTGCTTGAGTCAGAGGTTGGATTTAAAGACTTCCAAAGGTCCCCTGCAACTGGAAATATCTTATCCTGTGATTCTGTGACTACTTATTTATTCAGTTTCAGATTTTAATTTGAAATTTGCATTTGTAATTTAATTTGCATGTCTAAAATGTTACATGCTCAGTCTGTTCTATCACAAATTTAACTAACACTCTGTGTGCGTGTGCGCGCCCGTGTTGTAGTGGTCTGTTTTAAAAAAAGAAAAAATCTGGGCCTTTACCAAGCTCGTGTTTCAAAAATAATCATACACGTTATTTGCATCTCTGTGCTTATTACTGGTTTTTTTTGTGCTTATTTCTGTAAACTTGCCACATGATTGATATGCTTTTTTGTTTCAACAGAGGGAGAATATATCAAGATGTTCATGCGAGGCCGACCAATCACAATGTTCATTCCTTCTGATGTAGAAAACTATGATGATATTAGGACAGAGCTGCCTCCTGAAAAGTTAAAACTGGAGTGGGTGTATCCTTGATATCAGTAACTACTTGCTCTTTCCTTTTTTGTCTTGTCTTGCCCCCCCCCCCCTTCTTCCCCCTTTAGAGACTGGGAAAAAAGTTTACTTCAATATAACAGTTGAAATGGTTTGTAGCTACTGTATATACAACTTGAAGTTGCAAAATATGTAGACACAGAAAAGCTGTGTTTTTTCCTTGTTTTGCTGTTGAAATTAATTTATTTTTAGTATGAACGAATGTATCTTTGCAGAGTTGCAGGGTTTCAAAAATGTCCCCACTATATTTATGTAGGGTTTATATTCAGAAACATTGTTAGTTTAAAACCTTTGTTCATTTTTAGGAAGTTTTGCAGCTGTGAAAGATCTTGAATTTCTCATTGTCCTTCCCTAGAGAGAAGCAGCTGTACTTTACACTGCTTCTGTGTTTCAGCCTCAGAGTGAAGGGGTCAATTTCTTGGACATTAGTTTGCATGAAATATGATAAATAAATCTGTAATTTGAAGAATTGTGTTAGTGTCTAGCTGATGGCAATACTCTGGGCTTAATAGATCAGCTGTTAAGATCATTGTAAGAGATGTGCTTTTGGACAAGTTTGTGTCTTCCTGTCACACACCCCACCCCACCCCCTGTCTCTGCAGATTCTTCCCATAAGCTGTGATTGTATAAGTAAGTTTCTTAGTACTTCAGTAAAATAACATGTCTAGGCAGCACTAGAGTTGGTGTAATAATTTAATAAGTTTGATCCTTCTGATGTTGCTGAAAGCAGGAAGATTCTTAGGAATGTTGAGGATACACTGTCATATGTCAGGATATGTACAGACAGAGGCTGCCCATACCCCTTTCAGTATATCTCTTGGTGACTAAAGCATATGTTTTATGCCTTACATTTTTAAGGCACCCTTGTTACTCATTTTAGGAAAGAAGATTTCTCTTATTTTTCCTGCTTTGTTAACTAATAGATATTTAAACCAGACAACTTTGTGTTCGTAGTTACGAAGAGCAGCTGTGGAGCTTCTGTGCTCTGAACTTTTCAGTGAGACTGTGGAAGTTTAGACACCAAAGGAGGATATTTCTGGATTAAAAGTCTGACAGGAAGGAAAAACAGAGCTCTTATTTGTTCTTTACAGTGCTGTGATGCTCAGCTTTCCTGCTGTCATAACTCTTGGGTGCTGATACTGGCACTCATATGACCATGGAGTGAATTGGGTCAGTCCGTCACTGATCTGGCTGTAATGTAGTCTTTTTTTGTGGAGTTAACATTCAGCAGGATCAACTCATTAATTTGATTTTTCCCCACAAACATACAAGGGCTAAAACTGGCATACAGAAGGAAGATTTTTTTTTTTTCAGCAGCAGTGACCGGTTTGGACTTATGAAAACTGATCATGAAATAGCACCCTCAGTTAAGTAGGTGCAAATCCTGGTGTGGACACAATTAATGTCCAAGGATCTTTAAGTTCAGGTTAAACCAGTTTCCTGTAGAGGGCTAATTAAAGTGAAATAAACCTAGTCTAAACAGACTGTACATATATTTTTGGAATCTGTTTAAGTAAACATCATCCTAAATCAGACCGGTACATTCATGAGCGTAGGGTATCTTTTGGACACGATGGTGAAGAAAACAATGATGAAAAGGCAGTAAAATTTGAGGGCTTAATGTTTGTCTCTATGAAGTTGCACAAAATTGCTCTTCCATTTTGGAAACAGGATTATACAGCAGCAGAAGATTGTGTGCTTTATGCACACATTTAGCAAGGGGAAGAACTCTGCAAGCCAGTTGTAACTTCCAAATGTGATGGCAAACTGAAGCCTGTACACTTTATTAAAAAGGCATGGGAACAGTGATTTGAAGAACAGTAATGTCAGGTTTCTGCAACTGAAAGGTCACAGTGTTGTTCAATCTGTAAGTTTTGTTTTGAATACCTTTAATTCTCCTGTTTTCTGGGTGATTGATTACAATTGGATTTTCCTTTGATATTGTTTTGGAAGATGCTGAATAACTACTGGGGGGTTGCGTGTGTGTTTCTGTTATAAATGAGCTGTGTCCTGCAGGTATATAGCCAGTACCGTAGATTCAACAGAACACACTTAGCTTTTGTCTGCCCTGCAGATTACTGTCAGTTGAAGTACCTAAGCCGCTTGGCAAGATCAAGTAGATTGTGGGGAAGTCTGAGCTTTTGACTGTCTGGTTCCTGAATTATTTTATTTAAATGTAATAATTTAGTTTAGGTATTCCTGTTTTATAGTATAGTCTTTACTACTGCACTTTAGAACTGGTTAAAGAATATCTGACATTTCTAGTAATAGTGAAATGGGTTTATTTAGCTACTACGGAGGTCACAGACAGTGCTGCTGCTGACAGGCAGTGACTTTACAGACTCTCTCCCATTGTATAGCAGCTCAGTTTCTTGAGGGTATTTCTGACCCTGTGTTAAAAGATTATTTTTAGGACTAGTGCTCTTCTTTCTAAGAATAATTGAAGCCAGCAGTAAATATACTATTGAATTCTGGTGTACAGTGGATCACTTTTCATAAGGGCCATGGCTATACTTAGCCAATTAAAAAAACCCACATCTAAAACCTGTTAAACACATCAGATGTTGTGACAAGAGAGTCCTTGTAACTGGTGAGAAACATTCACAGTATGAAGACAAACTGAATTTCCCTTCTTGAAATACCAGACTCATTGAAAGATTAACATTGAAATTTATTGTCAATTAAGCATCAGAGTTTTGCCACCACTTTTTCTGGTCAAGACAGACTGTCAATTATTGTATTGTTGTATCTGCTGCTTTGTTCTGAGTGTGTGGAGAAGGAAAGAACTGCTGTGGAGCACCAATTCCTTTCATTTTCTCTCAAGATAGTCTGGGATGGAAAATGAGAAAGCAAAAAATGTCTCCCACAAAACAAGTTGTTCATTTACGTGTTCCTAAAAAACATCCTCCTAGAAAAATGCAGCTGCTCTTTGGTACTTTATTGTGTAGAAGAGGGAAAGGCAAGGAGTGGACTGAGAAAATGTGAATATCTCTTGCAGCCTCATGAATGCCACATCTTAATGGTGGATTCCAAAACATTTAGCCATAGCTTTTCATGGTGGATTTCTGCTGTGGAAGGGCATGTTTGTGTAAATCATTAATACTTTTCCAGAATGAATGTTCAAAAGTGTCAATCTTAATAAACCCTTACCAATACACTCCCTATTGTATACAGTAGGTTAACATGATCTGCCTTTCTCCTCTGAGAAGGTATTTAGAATAGTGTTCTTCATGCTTCAGGATAGAAAAAATATTTTCATTGGTTTGTAGCCCATTGTTTTTGAAAGTTCAGTCGTCTGGTTATTTTGGTTTAGTTTTGTTTGTTTGTTTTGGGTTTTTGTGGGTTGGTTTTTTGTTTTTTTTTTCAGTTTCTAACCAAGTTTGGGCTACTTGCAGCCCTGGTTGATTCCAAGTGTTGTGGCAATGTGGGAT
>JAAGNO010000668.1:1338-84529 GCA_033439905.1 Ceryle rudis | reverse complement strand
GGGCGGAGAGGGGGGGGGGGCTGGAGAGGGAGTATGCTTTACTGGAGCCATGGAATTTATCAGAAAAAAGTAGCAAATGGAGATGTACTGTTTGGCATTGATAAAGTTGTTACATCAAAATTCCATGAGTTTATTTTTCTGAAAAATATTTGTATATTTAATCTTTAAGCTGCTTTTGTATTTTTGATGAAGCACTGAGACATATCAGACCTACTGAAAACTGAGGCTGTGATTCTTGCATCCTAGCAAGAAGAATTAATATATGTGAAAAATAAAACAATGAAGAAAAATTACATCATCTGGATTTTGCTAATAGAGAAGGAGATTCCCAGGACAGCTGAGGTGGAAAAGGAGGTCTGGAGATACCTCATCCACCATCCTGCTCACAGCAGGCTCAGCCAGAGCAGGTTGCTCAGGGTATCTCCAAGGATGGACACTCAACAGTGTCACTGAGCAACTTGTTGAAAATAAATGCTTACACTTTCTTGCTGCTGTTTCACTTAACATTGAAATGTTGCTAGGTTTTGTCTTTTCAATAAATAAGAGATTTTTTCTTAATAGAGAATAATATGAAAGGACTACAGTCATTCCTGTCACTCTAAGAAACCAATGTAACTTTTGAACTTGGATTTTTTATTTTCCAAGATTAATAAATACATGTTCTATCATAATAAAATAAAATGAATAAAATAAAATAAACAAAAAACAATCAAAACCCCAACAATCAAACCACTGTAGAACTTTTGAGGAGTAGATTTTAGTTCTTACTCTGTTTTGCAGCTAAAACTGTCTTTGATACCTTATTACAGTCTCACATGATTCCTCACTAGACTGAAACTGAATGTGCAGTATCTAGAACTGTGGTTTTGCCACACAATTTCATTAACCCATGTAAGAGTGGTGTATATTGAAGATGCCATCTTCTGGGTTTATTTCCAATTAATAATTCACAAGTATATTTTCATTTTACTGCTCATGATAGCATTTGGGAATAAAAATTTCAGCCACCTTTATTTTCATAATTTGTTAGAGAATGCGGTTGAACTGCAAGAATCAACTTTAAAATAAATAAGGCCTCCTTCAAATCTTTCTACAAATGTCCTTGAAACAACTGGTTTGTGCAGTATGTGTTGCTGTGAATAAGTATATTTTTGTTCTAAGATTTTCTGTCTGCTCTTTTAATTCCATATAGCCATATTTACATGTTGTTGTAAAACTGTTCAAAATAGTCTGTTTCTGTTATTTAATACTGTAGATGCCAGTCTTTCTTCTCTGTAAGCACCATTTTGTTCAGAAAGTGATTCCTTTGCTGACTTTTTACCAACTACATGATGAAAATGATGATACTTAATGCTCCAGGAGGAAAAATATGAGAAGTGCTGGCAAAATTCAATAATGTAAAGTTGTATGATCGTGACATTTATGCATATCTGTTCTCTCCAAACTGAGGAAAACCAAAGTATTTGCAAAAGAGAAAAAGGGAGGAACCTCTTTGCTACTGGCATGATATTACAAACAAGAAGGAAAGACAAAGTAAATAAAACAGTAACAAAAGCTAAAAGTGAGAGGCTTGTTAAGATACTTTTAAAGCTTTTCTAGAATATTATTTGAAGCATGGTCATCTTCTGCGAGATTATGCTAAAATCTACATCTATCTTTAACAGAAAAGGAAAATACTGGATATACCAAGCTTATAATTACTTTAAAAGGACTCGCTTAATTTATATTTCTGCCTTTGTGGATTTTAAAATGCTATGGCTCTGCTCTGTTTCTAGATGGTGTATAATAGTACTTTGTCAGCATTTCTTTTTTTTCTTTTTCTTTAGGATTCTGGTACTCATTTATGTGTAATTGATGACTCTAATGAGCATATGCTCACTGTGTGGGATTGGCAGAGGAAATCAAAAATAGCAGAAATAAAGGTAATTATTGCACAAATTAATAATCTGAAATACTAGTGTGTTTGTTCACAAATATGTTACAATGTGTTTGTGAGGCACACATTTGAAAATACTGGGAAACAGCAACTGTGTAATACTACTGTCTTGTGTAAGGGCACCAAAGAAATGTATTCTTAACTTGTGTATTGGAAGAGAGTTGAATATTGCAGCACTTATAATTACATTTTACTTATCCCTAAGAGCCAGTCAAGATAAGGCAATTCTCTAATATTTCCTATTAAAAAAAAAAAAAAAAAATAATCCTGGGGACTTTAAGAAACTGAAGTAATGATTCAGTCTGTAGTTGTTTGTTAAAAACTAAACAACTTCTAGACATTATTTATTTTCATTTTTTGTCTGAATAGAGTTCCAAACATTGATTCTTGGTACATGTGTCTCTTCTCATTTGAAGTCCATTAGTACTTCTGTAGATTGCAATCTTGCTGCTTTCCTGGTTCTTCTGTAACCTTCTAAATTTCTGATCAATGAGAAGCATTCAGAGGTGTTGCACTCGGTGTTCATGTAAGGTTGATTCCACTGGAAACACCCTATCCAGCAATAACTTGCTATTGAAGTCCGTATTTTGAGACATCCTGCTTTGTATTATATAATATCGAGCAAGGAGATATTACATAGATGGGGAACTAGTTTATTTGTAAAAACTTCCTAATCATGAGGCAGCATGTGGAATACACTACAAGCATAAATATCTACATAATAACAAACTTGCAGTTTCAGATAAAATCAGGTTGGTTTGACCCATTTTCTTTGAATTATATTGATCAATATTAATTCTATTCTGTCCTGTAAGTTTTAATTCTATGTCAGCATTTTCATTTCCTTTCTGATAAATAATATGAAACTATTTGGCATATGCCTTGTATTTCCTATTTTACTGACATTATGTTTTGACTGGTTTTACTCTCCAGAGAGATTGCTGATGTTTCAGAACTGGCTAAAAACAATTTGGCAGGGATAGCTTGCCCTTCAGTACTTAGACTTAGGACTTGATCTTGCATTATCTTAAGCACCTTCTGTAATAGGTGATGTGAGGAGTTTCATCCCTTGAGCTAAGGTGTCTTTTCTCAGCTGAACTCCAATAAAATATTCAGTCCTTTGTTTCTGTACAGTTTGTGGATATAGCAGATCCACCTACGTGGAGGAAAAGGTGTGTGAGAAACACAATTCAGTAAATATGGCCATCAACCAAAAATGAAACTTAAGAAGGTTGTTTTCCTAAAGTGAGCCAGAAATAGTGAAGTGGGTAAAGGTACTCCCCAGGTGTTGATGCAGCAGCACTTTTATGTATACTTCTTCAAAGCATGAGCTTAAATCCCATAGAGGTAAATGCATCAATGTATTTACTTAAGTAGAGTCATTGCCTCCAGGAGATTATCTTCAAAGACAGTTTTCTTGAATACACATCAGAAATTAGATAAATGACCAGTCAGTTTGTTATTTTTGTAAAATCTATTGGTAAAGGATGGAATAATCACTGAGGTGTTAGTAATTCAGTAACAGCATTTGCAGGCATGTTACCATTTTCTCACTTGCCTCTGTCACAGCTTTGTTATCCAGAATAGCAAACCAGTCTGTGTAAAAACTGGGTAGTATTTTCAACCAAAAAAGGTGTCTTTTATACATCACTCACTTTCCATAGCAGAAATCTTAGCTATTCTAGAGGACAGAAGCTTTTGTGATTTAAAAACTTGAGTGTAAACTCCTGATGCTTCCACTGAAGTTCTGTAAAGGTCTCTTATGAATGTAAAAAATCTCTCTATAAAATGATATGCGTGGTCATTCATACAGTTTATTGAGCACAGAACACTTACAGATTTTTTCAAGTATACAAGGAGCTGTCTAGTGCCTCATATTGCTGTTCTGAAACTTGGGATTTTACATGTGTTTCTAGTAGTTAATGTCCCCTCTGATTAAATATTTCTGTTATTATTTCAGACTACAAATGAAGTTGTTCTTGCTGTAGAATTCCATCCAACTGATGCAAATACCATAATAACATGTGGCAAATCTCATATATTTTTCTGGACCTGGAGTGGCAATTCTTTATCGAGGAAGCAAGGGATATTTGGGGTAAGATGTTTTGATGTCAGTTCAGTTTTAAAGCAGTGGAATGATCTGCTCATGCTTTCTATAAATTTGCTCCATTGTTACAATGTACAGTTTGATCAGAAACAAAAAAGGTTAAATTCAGCTTAAAGGTATGCGGAGTGTATGGATGTGGATACATTACATTAATTACTTAAATAGTACAAGCAATTATCCCTTTCTTTTGCTTATTTTGTTTCAGAAATATGAAAAACCCAAATTTGTTCAGTGTTTGGCTTTTTTGGGAAACGGTGATGTGCTCACTGGAGACTCAGGTGGGATAATACTTATATGGGGCAAAACTACTGTAGAATCTACTCCAGGAAAAGGACCTAAAGGTAGGATACATTCACAGTTAATCACAGATTTTAGATAGTGTGTAGAAGACAAACATAAAGGATTGCATTAGGAAAAGAATAGGGAAGCAGGCCATAGTGTGTACACTGCCTGTTACTAACAGGTGGTACTAAACTTCTTCAAGTCTCATGAATTTGCAGACCTAAGAGTATCTTAATAATTAATTAATGAGACTGTGAAATGCATGAAAACTACTTTATCTGAGTGTTTTCCATTTAAAAATGTGCACTTAATTAGTTTTCCTTTCATCCTGATATTTGAAAAAGTCTGTAGGATCAGTTTGAGGATTCTGCAGGGTACCTCTGCCTCTTAAGGGTTATGTTGTACCATGCTTAGTCTCAGATGACTACCATTAAGTATTGAAGTCAATGTTAATAGGACTTGTATGTGAAGGAAAAATATGACACATAGTTTTACCAATTACATGAAAAACAGTATCTGGTTTACGAGATACTCAAGTCTTGTCTGTAAAATTATACTTTAAAACCTATCTTATTTGAAATTTGGGTTACAATTATTCTTTAGGGCAGAGCTTTTAAAATTATTCTTCAGGGCAAAGCTTTTTGTAAAAAAAGAAAGGAAGATGATTTGTTACCCAACATATGCAGATCTGGCACAATTGATCCCTAAGGTAACTTACAAATTCAAGGATAATTTATTTTACTTGGCAGCTATTTCAAACGTTCTGATTTAAATTGGAATGCTAGGAAAACATTTATGTTAAAAGTAAATTTTTAATAGTAAGCTTCTTTTTATAAGTAAATATTTTTTTTGTCATTCAAGCTAGCTGCAATGGAAAAGTAATTTATCAAGTTACCTTATGTTTAATTTTTAAGTTCTTGTGCAAAAAATTACCTTTTCCCAGTATAATCTTAAAAGATACTGAATTGAACATTTATTTACATTAACTTAATTAAATATGGGATCTTCTAATTGGTTTATCAGATTAGATTGTCAAACACTTCCGCAGTGAGAGAACATGCTGACTTGAACTGACTTCAGCCACAGGCAGAGTTAACTAAGTTAAGCTGGAATTTTTTTGGGTGCTGTTTCAATCTTCTTCTGTGATTGCTATTTGAAAATATGAGTCTCAAAGCACCAGAATCTTGCTTTTTTAAAAAATATACTTTCCTACAGCAGTTCTTTTGACATGAAGACCCAAATAGGATGCTAAAGGCTTCCTTTACTACCTTTGTTTAGTTTTCTCATGTCTCTTTCATTCTTCCTAGTATTTTCCTTTGGGAAGACTGCCATACTGATAGATGGCAAATGCTCGTTATGCTATTTTTAAATGAGACAACATCTAGTATTAGATATTAGGTTCATGCACCCTGGAAACTTTGCTATAAATAATTTGCTTTTAATTCCCATAAGACTATAGTCAACAAGTCTTTGAGTTTCTTTTAATATAATAACTTCAATTCTTTTCTAATAATGACTTGCTAAATACTTATTGACTCTCAAGGGCAGTTTCTCTTGCATATGGAGAATCTCCATTTCCTTGGATAGCAGGGAAATGAAATCATTTTGCAGATAGTTGTTTGGTTTGTCTTCAGAAGATGTAGGACTATCAATATCAAAAAAAGTTTCTCTTCAGAAAGATAGGCCCTTTGTTTTATCTTTTTTTGCTGTAAGAAAACACTACCACCTTGTGTTTGCAATACTAATGTGATACTAATAATGTGACAGTCCAAATTTCATTAATTATTATACACTATTACTTTATTCTTCTGCCAAAAGCCACAGCTTCTTGTAAGCCACAGATGAAAAAAATGAATAGTGTTCTTTGTTACTTTATTTTTGTGCATGTAGGAGTATATCAGATAAGCAGACAAATCAAAGCTCACGACGGCAGTGTGTTCACACTCTGTCAAATGAGGAATGGGATGCTGCTAACTGGAGGTGGGAAAGACCGAAAGATCATCCTCTGGGATCATGATTTGAATCCCGAAAGGGAAATTGAGGTAAGAAAGCAAGAGTGACAAGGAAATTGTGTTGAACAAGATACTGACTAGCAAGACAGAGCTCTCCCTACCCTTTGGAGGATCAGTGGTAGGATGATAGAGTATCTTCTGTCTGCTCTCGTTTTAGTGGATGACAATGTTTTATTATAAAAGTGTTTAAGTTTTCTAGCCTATAAATGAGTTTATATGAACTTCATTTCTCCTCTAGGTTGAACAGAAATTCTCCAAGCCCTTCTTCAGTTTATTTTATTCATCCCCTTTTGAGGCTATTCACAGAATCATAGAAATGTCTGGGTTGGAAGGGACCTCTAGAGGTCATCTAGTCCAACCCCTCTGCTGAGAGCAGGGTCATCTTCAACTAGAGCAGGTTGCTCAGAGCCTCGTCAAGCATATTCTTTAGTATCGCCTGTGTTTTTCTTAAGTTTGCCTGTCTGGAGAAAGACAATGTTACCAGGATTTGATGTTTTTAATAGAATTTTGACATAAGGCAAAAAATTGTTAGGATATACACATGAATAAGAATTAATCATTAATAAGCTATGCTGATGAACTACTTTTATTTAACATGATCCTAAAAAAAGTGTTTAGTGATTATCATAGAATCTAACTGTTTTGGTTAGAAAAGACCTTTAAGATCATCGAGTCCAAGCATTAGCCTAACACTGCCAAGCTCACCACTAAACCATGTCCCTAAGCATTTCATTTACATGTCTTTGAAATACCTCATGGGATGGTGACTCCACCATGTCCCTGGGCAGCCTGTTCCAGAGCATGTCTTTGTGATTTGGCTCTATGGCAATGCTAGATAAACAGGGATGAATTGGAAAAAAATTGTTCATTATGGATTTTAAAATACTTTTTTTTTTCCTGACGATAAGGTGACCTTTTGAGATAATGTATTCTTCTTAAACAGTTGTTCTAATAAAGTATTACTTCATTTATCTAGTGTCCATTTATAGTAGCATTTTTTCCTTAAAATGTATGTTTAGTTGCACCTAGAGTTTGTTTATTACCTTGAATCTAATAGTGGCATATAGAAAACATGGCTGAGAGTAAGCAAGTATTGACTATCATATACAACTTCTAGGCTTAAGTAACATACTCCTCTCATGTCAGTGTCTTTGTTTCCCTTTGGTTAATAATGTTACGTTAAAGCTAATGTTTTATGTTGGGTAGTATTACCAGAACCCTGATAGAACTTTTAAGGTTATGGAGTGCAATTATTTAGTGTATTTTAAACACTGGAATGGACTGCCCAGGGAGGTGGTGGAGTCCCCATACCTGGGGGTGTTTAAAGAAGGATTGGATGCTGTACGTAGTGAGATGGTCTAGCTGATGTCATGGTGTTGGGTCATAGGCTGGACTTGATGATCTTGAAGGTCTATTCCAGCCTCAGAAATTCTGTGATTCTGTGATTCTGTTTTAAACTTAAAAATCCATGTAATTAAATTTGCAAGTTTTTCTACTGACACTTAATAAAATGGCATAATTGTGATTGCTCTGGAGTGAGATCATCTTGTATGCTTATACTGAACAAATAAATGAGGTAGGTTTTGGGTTAGGTCCTGATCTAATCTATACGTGATTAGATTGTTCCTTTTTTACTGGGGGAACTGCATTTCTGGTACTGTTGTGCACTGTTCATGAACTTCAAAAATAAGCACCTATCAAGATGCATGATTTGGTTTTCCTGATATTTCTTTTCCTAGGTTCCTGACCAGTATGGAACAATCAGAGCAGTAGCAGAAGGAAAAGCAGATCAATTTTTAGTGGGTACTTCACGAAACTTTGTTTTGCGAGGAACTTTTAATGATGGTTTTGTAGTAGAGGTACAGGTGAGCACAACTGTGTTTTAAACGATAACCCAAAAATGTAAAGGCTTTCCCTGCTGGTGTGTTATTCCAGGAGAGCCTGTTTTATTCATCGTTAAATTATATGTATTTTCTTTTCAGGGACATACAGATGAACTTTGGGGTCTGGCATCCCATCCTTTCAAAGACTTATTTTTAACTTGTGCCCAAGATAGGCAAGTTTGTATGTGGAACTCTGTGGACCACACACTGGAATGGACCAGGCTGCTAGATGTATGTAAACCCTTTAATATTAAATATAATTCTGGAAAATAGGGAAAAAACCATTAATTTTCTGCAAAACCCTTGTCCCATCTGATTGCAGGAGAAGCAAAAATACTATAATTATGGCTTTAAAATCAGCTATTCAGAAGCTTTGATAACCTTAACCAGGCTTATCAGACATTGTATATATTATAATCTGGTTATCATTGTCTGATGCCATTCTGATAATCCAAGTTGAATAAAACTTAGTTCTTTGCTCTTGTTACAGTTTAACTTCTTTTCAATTATTCAAACAATATGAAGGGGATATCAAAAAACTGTGCAAGTTTTGGCTTTAGATGTCCTTCCTTAATGTCATTGTTCATGTTCTAGTTCTGTCCTAGTACCCAAAGTATTTACACAGGCTTTTACTTTCAAGAATGTCGTGCAGTGTATGTTACAGATATATTAAAAGAAAGTTTGAGGATTATAAGCGTGATGCTATCTGATTGTTTTTTCCTGTGTCAGTTGAGCACAGACTTTTAGAGTAATTTTGGTATAGGTATAGGTAGAGGTGACCGTAAGGGAGCAGGCAGGTAAATGATGTGCCTGTGCCTCTCTGTTCAGGAACCAGGACACTGTGCTGACTTTCATCCCAGTGGAGCAGTGGTCGCGATAGGAACGCACTCGGGCAGGTAAATACCTTTCAGCTGAGCTGTGATGATTGAAAGTTTAAAGAAGACAGTTTGATACTATATATTGGAATTCATTTGCTTTTTATTTTTCTTGTTTAAGGTTATGTAGCCTAAAAAGCTTGGTGAAAGGGGCAGATCTTTCTTACATGGGTTAGATGATGGCAGAAGGGATTATTTGACTGTTCTTGAGCTGCTTTGTTTTTTTAACTACTTTTTCATGAAAGCCCAGATCTTGATTGATCTTTTTTTTTTAAACTTTTTTTTTTTTCTCATGTGTTTCCATGAGCATTCCTTATTGGCTTTACTAAGAATCATGTGTATTAATACTGTATGTGTATGTGACATTAGTTTATAAGGTACAGTACAGATCTTTCTCTTTCCCAGATCAGACACACTTGCAACCTTTTAAATTGATGTGGAGCAGCAAGTGAACAGGCTAGTATTTTGATTTTTGTGTGAGACGTAGTTCAGCATGGCACATTGCTGCAGTTAAGTGCTATTGAGCTGTTCATATTCTTCCTGAAAAGGTTATGTATTTGAAAGCTATCAAAACACAAGCTGAATTTTTTAATTTGGGCTTCTTTCAGTATTGGATTTTTTTTTTTTCTAGTTCATAGTCAAAATCTGACTTGATATCATTTCCCAAGAAAGGAATCTCATGAAACGGATTTTTAGCAAGTGCCAATTAAAAGAAAAAACAGGATATGCATAGCATTAGAAAGGTGAGAGGAGCAGATATTAAATCAGCTGGCCTATTTATTCTGGTTTTCAGCTATACCTCATGGTTGACAGCTCGATGATAGAATAATGCATAGTGCATGTAAGAAAATCGGGATTCTTTTGTGTGTTTAATTCATCCCCTATTTTTATGTTTTATACCTAACCTCATGCCTAAAAAACACTTGAAGTTTGGTTTTTAGAAAATGCTGAGCGTATGCAACATCCTTAAACTTTCCTGCATAAACAGAATGTTAGATATTCTTTAGGGAGTTTCCTTCTCCAAGATGAAGATACAGTCTGCGCTAAATTCATTAGGTATAACATCAGGATAGAAAACCTAATTTTCTTGCTGAATCGTGCTGAGGTTTTATATATTTGGTTTCCATGTTACCCCTTTTCATTTGTTGATCTCTTTCTATCACATTAAATAGAATGAGTGTTTCATTAAACAGAGCAGAAGATACTTCAGGCAATATTAGTGCTTGAAACAGGGAAAAGGGAAAAGAAGGTCACGCTACATTTCTTGAGTTAGTAGACATTTTTGAAACTACATCAAAGCACAATCAAGGCATATCAAGTGGCCAAAGCATTCAGTCTGTTGTTTGCTTTTGAATGACTTTATTTCCCCCCCACCTCCCAGAGCATTTAACATCACTTTTTTAGTTCAGCACTTTGCAGTTTAACTTCTTATTTTTATATTACTTGAAGCAAACAGTTTATACTGTGTTGGATAAGTTTATGGCCTTGGGTGTTAGTTACTTCTTTATTTTGTTGGGGTTTTTTTACCCTGTCCTTGGAACCATGCAGTTGTATTTTCACCATTATATTTATATTGTGTTCTGAAATACCATGATTCAGTTATAGGTTTAAGATACACAAATGAAACAGAATTGAAGTGAGACCTGGTAAGTGTACAAGTGGATGAGAAATAAATGGCGTTGTGAATCAAGATAAACAGGCCAGTTTGAAATTTACTGCCTAACCTGCAGCATCACGCGCTGCTTTCTGTGCCAGATAATTTAGTCCAAGGGAGTTATTTCCCAGGGAATGAGAGCTGCATGATATATCTCAGTTAGTGTAGGAGAAGATAATCCCAGACCCATAACAAGTTATTTAATAATTTTATTCATAGCCCAAAATGCTTAACGCAGGTATCAAATGAGTCTAATCTGTTTAGGACTCAATAACCCCAAACCCTGGACGTGTCTGTCTGTTGCTGTTCTAGTGCTGCTTCGCTTACAGTACAGAGGTCAGTAATACAGGGTTAGGGAATGGAGCATTCAGGAAGTTGGGTTTCATGGTTAAAATTGTGATATGAAGAAAACTGAATTTTCTACCTCTCTTCCCATTCTCGTCTGTTGTTTCACAACAGTGTGATTTATCAGACCAACACGTCATAGTTTTGGTGTGGTTTTCATGTACCACTGCCCATGATGAGTATTTCAGTATCATTTCCCTTTTAGGGCTGTCTTCAGATGGTCTGTTACAGGTTTTGTTACCATTTCTTTAAAAGTCTGCTGTGTGCCTGATCATCAGTTTTCTGGGCTTAAGCCTGGTTTGGAGAGAACTAATACTTTTTGTGGATCCTGACATTAGCTGAAAGTGCAGAGCTGGAAAATTAAAAACAACTGGGAATCAGAAATCCTACCAGAAAAGTGGGGTTTTCAAGGCAATATACATCCTTTTGCTGTGCTGCCAGTGGTATTATTTGCAGGGAAGTAGACCTTTCTGTGACTAATCATGTAGAATGTCTTGAATGCTGTGCACGTGAGTATTCAAAAGTACCGCAGGAAAAAAAAGACTGGTAAGATTCTTACAAAAATGCTAACATTATTAAGAAAAATGAAGGCTGAAGGACAAGACCAGAGTAAGCCAGAGCCACAAGGAGTTAAATCAGTCAATAGAGCTATTGAGATTTACCAGTTCAGCATGTGTTGTGGTATTAAGATGAAGAAACCTAAATATCTCAGGGAACCCATCTTATGAGATTTGTTGGTTTCTTCACTCTGATTAATGCCTTGCAGGTTCAACATTCAGCATTAACTACATGTGGGAATTGCAAGTGTAAGTCCAAAAATATATTGCTTCTTTGGAATACCATTTCCCTAGTGATTTAAACAGAATAATTCTATACTCACAGATGTGAATTATCAGTAATAAATGTCTGCAGTGGGTCAGAGTTTGCTTTCCAAAAGAAAGTAGTTTAAGGGGTTTTGTTTCAAAAAACCATATATTTTTTAGATAGGTTATTAGGATTTTCTTAAAGCAGCAAACAAGAAACAGTTGAAAATGGCAAAAGTTCTGTCTTGTTTACACGAACTCACAAACAAGCATCTTATCTTCAGTAACAATTGGGAGAAAAATCAGTAAAAAAGAATAAAAAGAGAAAGAGTCACTGTCTCACAGCTGGGATACCATTCATCCATTAATTTCATCCAGTCCTTGGATCAGAAGTTCACTGGGCAGCAAAGCTTTGCATTTCACAGCCCTTAGGACTTTTTCAGGGTCAGCTGCTGTTTGCATGTTGCATGCCTTCCTGTTCAAAGGATGAATCTTTCCTGAAACACAGTTTCAAGGTGGGCCCCAGCTATTTGTGAGAAGGCCCTGCGTGGACTGCAGATGCGTTTCATGGAGACAAGCTTTCTTGCTCGCAATTTCAGTGTTTGCCACAGCACTAGGAGATCTTGGAAGATTGAAGAGAGCGTGCCTGATTACAGATTGTGGAAGCATCAAGAAACAGCTGAACAAGATGTGACTAGTGCTTCCTTTCTTAAATTATTATGAAAATTGTCACAGCACACTGACTCTGTGGTCAGCTAAGATTGCTGCTAGTATTGCCTGTACAGAAGAATGTTTGGAGAAGGACTGATGCCACAAAATACTGTCTCCTGAGTTCAATGAAGGAGTCCAAATGAAGTTCAGTGTGTAGTCTTAAGAGCAGCAGACGTTTTGCATTGTGTTTGATGCCACACAATACCACCTCTGTGCTTTCAATAAAAAGAGGGGGGGGGGGTGTGCGCATGTTTTTCTGGTTGTATTTTAGGCTTTGGGTATTTTTAATTTTGCATAATATTACCTGGAAGATTACATGGTTCAGCTAACAGGCTCAAAGAACCAACCCAAAGAGCTGGTCTCAGGGCCAGTATCAAGAGCGCATGTCCCTTCCGCAGCAGCCTCCGTGCCCTGCCCTGGTTGAGTGTTTTAGGACACAAAGTGATCAGCTCTCACCTTGGCTGCTTGACAGAAGTACTATGTAGCACTGTCACCCATGGGAGGGCATGGGAAGGGGGTACCCATCCACTTTGTGGAAGAAGGCTGCGTTTGCTTATTACTGTGCTGATCATCAGTTTCTATATCCAGGCACTGCAATTATGCTGCTGAGGATAAATAAACGGGCGTCATGCTGTGTCATCTGGCTAGGTAAATAGATCTTACAGTATAGTGCCAGAGTTTTTCTGGTAAAGCCAAAGGTCTTCCTATCTCCTGTTTTGCTGTCTCTGCTCAAGAGGTGTGTTGCCCATCTGGGCTGAATCAGTGAGGAGCCTCCACCCTCTATGATTCAGGAAAACACAGTATGAGACAGTGGAGCATTGGCTTTCAGACCAGCTTCTTGTGTTGCTTGAAAAACAGATAAATTCAACTCAGTGATGCCTGCATGTGTGTTATTCACACTTCTGTTGTTGTCCCATCAGGATGTACTTTTAGAGCAGTTTTGCTGTTACGATGAAGTGATTTTTCTTTCTGTGGTGGAAAAATGGCATAAGTACCCTCTCTCTTCACCCCTGCCAAACTCTTTTATGGTTTTGGTTCTTTGTTTAGTTCTTTGGTTGGTTGGTTGTTGGGGGGGAGGGGGTTGTGTGCGTTTAATATTTTGATTGGTTCTTTATCCACACCCCTATCAGGATTATCAGCCAGGTAACATTTTAATGAAGCATTTGACAAGGCCAAAGTGTGACATAGTTTGAACTTCGTAGCAGAATAGTAACCTGTAATTCCTAATGTGTTCAGAGAACCCCCAAAGCTTCCGTGGTGTAGACTGGAAATCAGAAGTCCACTTGCAGCAGAGGATTACAGCAGAGAAACTCTGAGTGTGGTTTCTGCTGCTGTCCAATGCAAACATATTAGCTGTTTTCCACTGGTTCCATCTGTCTTGCAGAGATTATTCAGCAGTTCATGGCATGTGAGTCTGTTGGGGTTTTTTTTGGTTTTTTTTATGTATGTTTTTTAATTTCTTTCATGTGGTACTCTAACCACAAGCTGGTTTTAAGCCATAGGGACCGGGCCACTTTCCAGATACCTAGCTGCCAGACACTGGCTGAGCACGAGCTGGAATCTCATCTCCATCTGTAGAAAGTAGCGATACGCGCTGTTGTTCCTGGAGTTTATTTTAGGTTATGTAAGTTTGTTATGGAATAATGGTCCTAGCTTTAGCAGTGTTCCACTGAGTTCCCTATGAGGCAGCGGGTGGAATTGCCTTACTTGTTTCCACAGTGTGTGAACTTGACGTTTGCCTCTAGGGATGGAAACCTGGCTGTGGCCTATGAACATGTTTGTGAGATCAGGGTTTTGGAGCAAAGAAACTAAATTCTGAGTACAGTTTTAAAGTGTTTAGCCAAGTAGACATCTTACATTTTCATTATATACAATTATGTATATCTGCTTTTATTAAATTTGCCTTGTCTTTGATTTGCTGATGTTTGTTGTATTTAGGAGTTAGCTGGGCATCAGACCTGTTGCAAAATGCTCTGGTTCTGCTGATCTTGCCTGTCTTGCTGTCAGTGGCCATTTTGGTGTACAGGCCATTGAGCTTTTGTAAGCATCTCCGAGCTTTTAACATGTGCCTCATAACTAATACTGGAGGTTAAAAGTTATTGTTAAGTAAGAAGAAATGCAATTAATGACCTATAAGTCATACAAGCAGGAAATAAATTAGAAAATTCTAGGTTATGAGCAATTAAATTTGAGTAAATGGTTATTCCTTCTTACTTGGCTAAAATTATTCATACAAATTGAAAGAACTGAGGGGAAAATACCAAACTAGACTGTACTTTGTGTTTAATATAAGTCTGGAAATGTTTTAAACTGCCCCCTACTATTTATCTTTTAATTTTTTTTAACTTCGCTTCATACAAATTGAAAGATCATTTTTTTATATCAAAGCTGTTCTTCAAAATGGGGAAGAAGCAGCAAATTAAAATTCAGCTCTAGCCTTAAGGCATCAGTATGATAACGTTCAATCATACTAGTTATCTGGTGGTATGTTTATCATCCAGTAGACATTTTGGTGATTACTACAGTGTTCAAGGGAAGGGAAAAATATGGGCTGTATTTAGAAACTTTACATACTCTTCACTGAAACTTGTATTGCTTTGTGAACCAGAAAAGTGTTCCATTAGAAGCAGATGTTCACTGTGCTGCCCTCGAGGGCTAGCATGAGCAGATGAAGGAAGGCAGTGATTATTGCTCTTTTGCTTGCTTCTTTTGCTTAGTGGAAGTGATACTCATTGGAATTCTCCTCTCTCTAGGTGGTTTGTTTTGGATGCAGAAACGAGAGATCTGGTTTCAATACATACTGATGGCAACGAGCAGCTCTCAGTGATGCGCTACTCAGTAGGTATGCAGACTTGTGCATTCAGAATAATTGCTGATAAATGTGATGTCCGTTCAGTTAAAGTGTGTTAAGCTACTCCCCCAGACTAGAAAAGGCAGAACTTTGAAAAAAATCATTTAAGATGCTTAATATATAACTGAATACTTGCTTACAGATGTGTTTGTGTATGAAAATCTTGGAGATTTGTAATTGCAAACAGTAGAGTGGCCTTTCCCAGCCTTTCCTTCATGTTGAACTGTGCTGTTATAATAAATGTTAGCTTTGGTCCTAGAAAGATACAAAGTTCTCAACTAAATAGTTGACAAGTTAACAGAAAAGTCTGTAAAAACTTAGTATTTCAGTGAAATTTTAATGTGCTTCTTCAACAATTTTCAAGTTTATTAAAACTGTAGAACTAAGAACTGTAGAACTAAGCTCAGATCTGTCTGAAACTCAGAGCTATTTGTTAAGTATTTGCTATGGGATTACATGGACTTTAAACCAGAGTTGAGTTTCCTCTTCAGACGTGACACAACAGGTCATCAGAGACTAACTCCTCTCTATTAAAACTTGATGGAAGAACACTCTTGCAAATCTGTTTCATGTTTGCTTTTGGATAATGTGCCATGTAAGCTGGCAAAATGTTCCTCTATGCTGCCACATCTGCCAAGTGCAGCAATTCGTTTTAAAGCGCTGGTGTTCATTGACAGTGTTTTGATCATGATTCAGGGCAACTCTTGTCCATGTACTTTTTTGGTTTTTAATGAGACACAATGCTGATTAGAAAACTGCTTAGAATGTTTGAATGCTCCACTTCTTTTAAACATTATTTAGTGCTGATTTATATGCAGTCCCCACCTCCAATAAGCTAACTATAGAGTAAATATTGTTCTGCATTTTTTGTGATGCAGAAAACTCAGGCTTGCCTACTGTTGAGAATTTCCAGAAATCCAGTGCAATCCGAGGATTTATACCCTGTCCACTGCACACTTTAAAAAACAAACAAAAAAACCCAAACAAAACAAAAACAGAGGTGAAAGAACTTAACCAAAAAGCATATTCAAGAACTAAACAGATAATGACTGAAAACCAACATAATATAAACAGTTATGCATCCTTATATACAGCTCATAAGCAGTAGTTTAAATGAGGCTACTTAGTGATAAATCTGAAATAATTAACATTTTGAAAACACACATTCTGTTAATTTACATCAAATATTTTGTGTTGTAGATGGCACCTTACTTGCAGTTGGATCCCATGACAACTTCATTTACCTCTACGTAGTAACAGAAAATGGAAGAAAGTATAGCAGATATGGAAAATGCACTGTAAGTTTTGGAGAAAATATAATCTCATTTCTTGCATTTTGATGTTAGACATACACTAAGATATTGCACAATGGAACTCTCTCTGGTGTGGTGCTTTTCCTTTTTTATTTTTGGTTATATTCAGCATTTGATTGGTCTTAAACTTATATCTGATGGGTACTGCAACTGTTAGTGTTTGGTGAGCATTTTTGCATCAAATATCACTAATTTCTCAGATTACTGACTTTTTCTTTGAAATGACAAATTACCAGTAAGGTGGAGAAATGCCTTATGGCCTACATGCTGATACTCCGGGAAAGTATTACACTTGTTTCAAGGTGTTTTCTCCCTGTTGGTAAAGTACACCTTGAACCAACACAATAAAATATGTAATTCTGGAGGTTGCAACTATACATTATTTTAAGCTGTAATTATTACTACAAAATTTGGAATTGGGGCACACATTAAACAATAAATTTCTGTCCCAGGATAAATAAATCTATAATTGTAGCACAAGTAGTAGATTTTATATTAGTCTTTACGCTTCTGTGAGGTTGTCCCAGTGATAAATAGACACAATTTTTTTTTCCTTTAGTGTTATTTAACATCCTGGCCTTAAGTTCAGCAGTCTCTTTAGGTTAGTGGGAAAGTTTACATAAAGAACATTTGAACCTTCATGGGATTTGCAAATGATATCATAAAAATAGGTGTCATGTTTGAAATGTTTCTTTTAAGGAATGCATTCCCCGCTCAAAACCACTCTTCGTATGTTTGTCTCCAATTTAATTTCTTTAGCTTTAATAATAAGACAATTTCTCAAGCTGCTTGGTTAGTTCGAAAATGAGAGATAAGGGGACCATAAGGCTAAACGGGAGGGATTGTTTTGGTTTGGGTTTGGTTTTTTGTTTGTTTTTTTTCTTTCATTACAACATTTGATGGAAGACTTGCAATGGAAACTGTTAGGGTGAAACAAGCATTAGCCAGTTCTTTAGTGCCATTTGTGGTGTCTTTGAGAGATTTCTACCTGTCATTTGTCTGAGAATGCCAGGCACTGCTAGAGTGTGCGGGTCTGGAGCAGCCTGGGTCCAGCTGCTTCTGGGGGCATGGGACAGACAGTACCAGTCAACAGTGTGCTGGGTTTGGCCCATCCGTGCAGTGTGCAGGCTGGCCTGGAAGGCTTGGCACTGGCATGAGGAGTCTGGGAGGGAAGGCTGTTGTCTGTGCTGGAGATTCCTCAGTGGCAGGACTGTGGTGCAGGATGAGCCAGAGCGTCCTGCAACCCCCAAGCAGGGTACTGACAGGGTTAGCTGATATATAGCACAATGGTCATTAGACAAGAAATCAGATCTGCAGCCTTGCTGGGGAACTCGGGCAGTGGAGAAAGAGCTGAGCCTACAGGGAGGTCAGACCAGAGCCCCGGTGGGGCTGGTGAGGACTGCAGCAGCTGGCTGCACTTCCATACAGCATTCCACCCCATGATTTTTAACTATAAAAGACAAATCACTTGGAGATAGCTAATCAGAATGTATGTAATATTTAGCTTGCTATGTATTTCAAGGTCTCTGTGAGCTCTTTGAAGATCTATGAGATCATTTATTTCTGTGTATTGTATGTATTATATATCAGGAGAGAGCATATTGTAATTTAAAACAGCATCTGGATGTCTGTCTGTCCCTCTGCCTTGGCAGGAAGAGGGTTTGTAAAAATGGGGATGGGAGAAATGAGCATTGTTAGGCAGAAGCATTAAGGCTTCAAAGCAGATTTCTGTTAACCTTTTTTTTTTTTTTTCCCAGTTCAAGTGACTATGTGTAGATGCCAAAATTAGCAACCTGGTTTCTGTCGGAGCTGAGCTCTCCTGACCCTTCCAGCTTGAGTAGAAGGCAGTGGCATGTTAGCTGACCGGAGTGTGCTGCATGGCTGCCGATCCGGTTTCACGTGCCCTGTGCCTCCCCTCTGTCGCCTGCCAGGATGCTGGCGGGTTGATACCAGTTTGATGCTAAGCAGGGAGACACCCAGGCATGCTCGGGACCTGGAGCGCTCTCTTGGCTGGTGCCTGGGTGCTGGCACTGCATCCTTCTGGCGTTCTTCTGTCATTCAGTAGCCTCGCGGGTGACCTCCAAGTAGTATGACTCAGTCCTCCTGGTAGTCAACTTCTGGTTGTTTCTTCCAACTTGAATACATTATTTGAATACTTTCAGAAGGATTTTATCTACTGAACCAGCACCAGCTTGTGCATAAGGGCTGCATGCCCACTGTTACATTTAAATTCCCTTTCAGTCACAACCAGGCTTTGTCCTGCTGGCCTGTGAGTGTGTTTCCACAGTGAGAGATGGTGTTGGTTGTGATCAGAAAGAATTTCAGATCAGCCTAAACAACCATTTTGACTAGTGCAGCTGTTTCTTGAGGGTTCCAGCTATGCAGACAGAAATGTGGAGGTATGGGCCGGGTTATGAACGTCCAGCCTGTCAGCAGCTCCAGGGTAGCTGGTGCTGATTCTGTTTGCCTTACATCAGAGATATCTGTTAGCAAAGGAGAAGCAAGTGCTGTGCATTTACTGAGAGGGCTGTGGGGTGAAAGCCACATGGGCAGCCATGCTGGAATATTTTATACACTGGACTTAAACTAAAATAATTAGTGTGCCCACCCTATAGCCTGTGTACATTTCAACCTTTGCACCACTTAAGTCTGAAACAGGTGAATGTTGCCAATGAAGGAGTGGGTTTCCATTTAGTCAAGCAGTTTTACTAGCCAGTGATAATATGAGTAATTATGTTCATTATATAAAAGTACAGAAAAGGAAAGAGCAAAATGTTGCCTTATCAGTGGGAAGCTACCAAAGAAAGATTTTAATAGGAAATAGGATCATCCTATAAAAAATTATAACAATGTTATATTCCAGTTCATCATTCAGTAATCACTTGCCTGAAGGGATTTTGCAGCATGAAGCCCCCTGGCCAATTGCTTTGGGCCAGTCCTCCGCCGCCACCCCCAGGAATTTTAACAGCTGCCAAATGTCTGGCAGGATTTAGTAAATGACTGACCAATTCTTTTCCATGTTGGAGTTCACTTGCAAATTTGTAGACTTGGAAAATAAGGAGGGAAGAAAAACTCCTAGCCAAGTGTGCATTTATTTTTTCTTCAAAATGCCAAGTTTGCCTGTCGATATCATATATCCCACCCATGACTGCAAAGCAGTTATGTCAATACACAGTTCCTCTGTTTGAGGCAGAGACTAGTTCATAAGTAAATAAATCTTAAAGGGTAGCTTTCCTCATAAATGTTTTTCAGTCTCTGACAGAGGACCTGGGGACAGGGAGACAAACACTGGTGTATTTCTGCACATAATTCTGGAAGCAATCAGAATCTTTTGGAGTTCTTTACAGAGGAAGCTGACATGTTGGGTGGTGTGGCATCCAGTGCATGGTAGCTGCCAGATGGGCCAAGAAAGCTTGCAGGGGGGCCAAGGGATGAATTGGCATCTGTCAGTCAAGAAAGTGGCATTCTGTTGTCTGTCAGAATGACTAGGAAGGGGAGAGAAAGGGTGGTCCTACAAGGGGAAAAGGAGCAGTAAGAATAAATCGAAGGGCAGTGGAAGAAAAGGGTTAACACAGGTAGCACTTAATTTCTTACCCTTTCCTCTGCAGAGAAATAATTTATTCCTACCTTATACAAATTTGTGGCTTCTCTGGAGCTTCTTACAGGTTTATTATTACTAGTACGATTATTATTACTACCAACAAAAAAGTTCATGCACAGGAAAAATATTTTTACCAGCTGCATTTAGCTGCTTCTTCAAAAACAAAGATGGGCATTTAGCCCTCAGTATGCTCTTCATGTTGATAGCTAAACAATTAGGTTAAAGTGTGTTGATTCTTTTACAGAAGACTGTATCTCCAGGGAAGACTCCATTCAAAGTTGGCACTAATATGCCTGCAGTGTAAGAAGCACAGCAGAAACTTTCAAAAACCTTACAAGGGTATTCTTTTCACATGAGTCTTTGATAATGTAGTTTTACATGGTGGTTGTTACCTAAGACATCTTAAGTTTTTATAACAAGCAAAGGTTATTTGAATGTGCGTGCATTTAATGGAAATTATTTTGAATGAATAGAGAAATAAAAGTAGAGTCCTATCCATCACTTTTCTGTTGGAATCTAAAACTGATCCTGTGCAAGTTACTTGCCTTTCTCTATTACTAGCAATGTAGACTTTCTTAATTCAAGTACTAATGTGAGTTCATCCATGTTTGAGCAACGTACCTTTTAGGCATAAACCATTCTGGGGTCCAAGAGGCACACAGTTTACAAGTGAAGATTCCACTGTGTGGTGGGAGTGGGATGATGTCCAGCCTGTGTATGTTTGAGCTGTTAGCAAGTGTGGCACTGCGGAGTAAGGAGCCTTTAAAGGAGCACGAGTAGATTGAAGCAAATCAGGGGTGGGTGGGCAGGTGGTCTTTTGCTTTTACCTGTCCCATCTGTAGGTGTAACTTCTGCTTCTGTTTGAATTGAAATAAGTGTTTCACATTGGTGTTACTGCATTCTTCTCCAGGGACATTCCAGCTATATTACACACCTTGACTGGTCCCCAGACAACAAGTATATAATGTCAAACTCAGGAGACTATGAAATACTATACTGTAAGTATGAAATTAAATACACTGGAAACAGAAGTATGTATTAGCTGTCAGAATATTTAGAAGAGAGTGTTTGATCAGGACTGTACAAAATGCTTACTGACAAAGGCACCAATTTGAACTTGTGTAACCTGATAATCTTGATGTTATTCAGAGCTGTGTATTACCTAATGGCAATGCCAAATATAGCCTACTTCTTTACAAGGTCATAAATCAGTTTAACAGTGTAGAATTTACAGAGCAAGTGGCACCGTGTTTTGATGTTGGCCAAAAGTTCTGTAGATTGAAAATAGTATATACGGTTGTCTAATTAGTGTCAACAACACCAGTTATTCTGGGGAAATAAAATCAGTGGGTCTGTGCCACTGTTCTGTTCTGGGGTTTTCAAAATTTTATCTTGGATGATGGTGTTGAAAGCTAAGCAAAGTAATACTACTTTAATTAATTAGTGGTAATAATGTTTTTATGTTTGTCTTCTTTAATAGGTGAAAATATTAATTTGCTTTCTAGTGGTTATGTCAAAATTTCAACTTGCATTGTGCATATCAGTCTGATTTTAAATTGGTTTTTATATTCTTGTCATGCTGTGGCTTTAACTAGATCCAAGAGGATTGTAGTTCTGTTGCTGTACAGGCAAGAAGTGCCAGCAATTTAAATATCTGTCACCTTAACGTGTTCTTTCTTCCTGTCACAGCTTAGGTTTCAAATCTGGATAGTGCAATATCTCAATCTACCAAAAGGAAGTGTTGGTGCTAAAAATTGACTATATAGGGAAGCTATCATAGTTTAGGGTCAGGACAGCCCCTTAGACCTATAACAGACACTCTCTGTCAACTCCTCTCCCTCCCCAAACTGGAAGAGAAAGGGAATAAGGGAGAGAGACTTGGCAATTACAAAACTAGAAGAGCTTTAATTAAAACAATAATAATAATAATAATAAATTGAATATATACAAAGCCAGTATTGAACCCAACCCCCCCCTGGTGGTAATTACATCACTGTCACCACTGATGCTGTGGAGCAGGCACCAAGAGTTCCCAGACTGGGCCCCACAGCAGACAGGAGCTGTGTTCACGACCTGGATTCTGGTACCAGATTAAGGAACACACAGATCAGGATCAAAGGCAGAATGGACAGAGTCCTCCTTGGATGCTCCAAGGAAGAAACCAAAAGAGGACCTGAGCCTAGCCGAGCAAAGCTGGCAAAACAGTCCAAGATGGCAAAGAGAGGGAAGAGGAGCCACAGAACCTCTGGATTCTTCAGCTTAATACCAGATATGACGTGTATGGGCTGGAATACCTTGTTGGTCAGTTTAGGGTCACTCGTCCTGTCCACTTCTCCCTGCAGATACAGCCTTTCACTTTCTGCACCCTGCAATGTGGTACACAAGACCCAGCGGTGGCCTTGGTTTGCACACCAATCCTTGGTACTCATCTAAACATGGGGTGTTATCACTGCTAGAAGCAGACACTGTGAAAACAGGCTGCTACCTTCAGACAGTGCAGTTCATTAGAAAAATTGAGCTGAAAAGTAAAATCTCTGAACAAAATTAGTTCTGTTCTCACTCAAACCAGGACATTAGCCAAGAGCTTCCTTATAGCTAAAGTATTTCCTCATAGCAAAAAGCTATGACCCATTGGTATTGGTCTGGTGTATTGAAAGATGGACAGTATTTTCTTTCCTAGTTAGAAGCTGGAAAGTAGTCTAAGGCTCCTCTGGCAGTAGTTGCTCACTGCCTTAAAAGCAGAGCTTCCTGAATGATTGAATTTTAGCTCATAAGTGGAGCTGGTAGGAAGGAGAAATTATTCTATTACAGTCTCTATTAAAACATTTTGTAGAGTAGGTAGCAGGCGATTCAAGCTACAGGGAAGTGGTTTTGAGGTGCACTGATCTGAAGAGGGAAATGTGAAGTAAATGTGGCTTAAATATCAAGCAAAGCTTCAAGTGTCTGGAATTTGATAAAGGTACTGGTCTGTCTTTGCCTCTACAGTGTGATTCAAGATTGGCTTTACTATGCATTTATTTACTGTCTTAGCACATTTAAAGAACACATATGTAAATGTTATTTTATGTGGCATAACTCATCATTGACTTTTTTACAGGGGACATTCCAAGTGGCTGTAAGCTAATCAGGAATCGTTCTGACTGTAAGGATATAGATTGGACGACATACACTTGTGTGCTAGGCTTCCAGGTATTTGGTAAGCACCATTTATCTTGCTTTTAAGATATTCACACTGTGCTTTTATGTTCTCTTTTGCTTCAGTTTGTCATTACAAATACACTGTTAATGATTATCGAGGGTAGAGATCAGATGACAGACCAAAGAGACTGACCACAATACTTTTCTGTGATATAGAGCACTGGATGCTCTATAGACAGTGTACAATTGATTTCTGTTTAGTTTTGAAGTCTGGGATTTGATTTTTCTTCTGTCATTCAAGGCTACCAATTTTGGAGGGACTGCAGCAAAAAGATGATACTTTTCAGTGCTCATATGGCACATGTGCATTCTCCTTTGCTTACCTTCTTTTTGGGACAGGAACATGTTTATGTGAGTGTAGGTTATAGTTCATGACTTAAAATCACGACAGCACTTGGATACCTGTAGTCAAAGGTGAGTAATATACACTGCTTCTAAAGAGCAAAAATGCTTTAAAGATTAAACAGATTCTTTTCCTAGTAGGTTATTTTTAAAATATATAAAAAAAATATTTAACAAAGCTGACAAATCTGATTTTTTAATAATGCAGTTTGAGAGTGTGACCATACAGTTCAACCTGCTTTTGCTGAAGGCAGCTCTGCTGGCCATAAAAGAGGAGCCCCTCCATGAGGGGTTTAAAAGTATGGTTCAGCCTTGTCAGCATTGTAAAAGCAAGTTCTGTGAGCAGATCCTGAAAGTCTCACTTCCCCCACTGAGATCAGGTACCTGCCTTTGTTCTTCACGTTACTGGAAACATCGAAAGCAGGTAAATCAGCAAATTCTTTAGAGGTGAGGGTTACGTCTACAAATCTTTTCTTCCCAGCTACTAAGAGTTCAACTCATAAGTATCAGTTTCTATGAGTGGTAGAAGAAAATCAGTTAAGTCTGAGTGCTTTCTGTAGCTTCTAATACCTATCATGTATATTTTAGGACTGTCAGGTGCTTAATGAGCAAGTAGCCTTCAAGGATTGTAGTTGATATGTGGGCTAATGCTGACACTCTTGTGTGATGCATTGGTTGGGTGGAGGGCATTTGGTGCTTTATAACCAGGCTTGATTTCTTTTCTGGTTACCAAAGATCTCGGCAGAGCAGGGAGGGAGAAGGAAGCTGACTAGGTGATAAACTTCATAAATATTTTTATTGTTTGGAGCTTGTGGAAAGTAGCAGAAATAAACAGAAGAATGCTGTTTATGGAGAGGAATACTGTTGCATATTGATAGTTCAGTGACAATATTAGCTCCTATTAGCCTGAGAATTGTGAACCAGGTTGTGTACGTTTGTTTTTATTCAGTCTGTCTGGGTGAAGTAGAAGGTGGCTGTTTTCTCATGATGCTCTGTACATGTAAGTCTAGGCTGACAAGGAATTCATCCACAGCAGTCACTTCCTCACTGTCTTTGCTACTGCAGCTGAAATAATAATGCAACACAAATGCCTTTTTAAAAAAGGGAGTATGAGAAGATTCAGGAGACTCTAGGTAAAGTGAAAAGCAAAACTCTGATGGTAATATGACATCGTTCTCCAGGAGCAATGAAAATGCTGTGTAAGGATTGAACAGTCGTTCTGGAATAGCTTTGCAGCTGAACCCATTTTACATTTTATGCAGAGTACTTAAATCTACCAGAAGTGTAGAGGTAGTGGATGTTGTCTCTGTTGCTGCTGAACTTTTACCACTGCATTTGGTGATAGACCAGATGGATTAAGAGGAGCAGCTCTCTGAATCCCAGTACTTTCACAAAAGTGTCCTTCACTCCTGACCTAAGGAGATGAGGTGTAAGAGTGCAGAAGTAGTTTAGACCATTGGCTTTGCCTCTTTCACAGCTGTCAGTTAGAAGCTACTGGTGACTGGGGCCAGGCTGGAGATGAGAACCTCCAATAACCACTGTTTTAAGAAACCTTTTTACTTTTTGTTTTTAAAAAGGAGTTAAGTCTTCTAATCCTGTCTGCATTTCCTTTCTCTTTTGGATTAAAACAAGCTTTAACTGCTCTGGATTGACTTTAATTAATCTCAAATGCTCTTGAAATCTTCAGTGTGCCAGAGGACCTGAGAGTGAAGTAGATAAAACAAATAATGTAATGTTATTCTTGGTCAGAACAGAATATATTTAAGCTTCCTAGCCAAGATCCATCAAGCCTTAATTTTATATTGTCTGGTAGTCTGACACCCTTTGCTGAATCTTAAAATTGTGGCTTTGTCTCTGACAAAGGCAAGTATTTTCCCATTAAATCAGACAGTGCAGCTAAGCCAATGCAGCAGATATTTGCTGCTCAAAGAAGTCTGGCTTTGACCCGAGAGTCAGCTGGCTCAGGGATCCAAGCATCACTTTGATGTTCAGGAGTGAGGGTTAAATTTATGGGATTTGGGCTTTTGGGTTATGTGTTTTGCTAATTTAGCTCTGCTAATAGTGTGTCTGTAGGCTCGGGTATTGCCCTGTGGTCAGCAGAAGAAAGAAGATGGAAAGGCATGCTCCAGATGAGAATAGCATCACTCCTTTTGGCAGCTGATAGTACTTTATTGGTTCAGTAGTATCATAAGTGCTTAGGGTTCAAACTGAAAGTCACTCTCTTGTTTACTGCACATTTCCCACACTTTCATTTGAACATATTATTCTGAGATTCACTGCTAACTAGCAGAATTTATTAAAATTGAAGTGATGCTGTCATACCTAGTAACAAAGTCCTGTTACTTTTTAATCTTAGTTATTTTTACAATTATTAAGAACTAAGAATTTGGTCATATTAATATCTTGGGTTTTTCCATATTTGATGCATTGAAAGCAAATCCTGCTGTCTTACAACAAAGGGTTGTGATACGTTTAGAGCTGCTAAAGGAATTTGTGAACAATGTGAAGATGTTAACAAGAGATGCAGTCTTAATTAGTAGTCTTGTTAATCTTACATTAAAAAGAAGAGGAAATAGCACAGCTGTTTGGCACGGTTTGCCCAAGGTCATAGTTGAAACTTCAGGAAACTTGAAGTTCATTTATTACTCCAACCTGATGACAGTATTTTATTCATAGCATGCAGGATAAAGTTAAAATTCATTAATTTTGAGCTACTTGAAAATTCTTGAAAGCTACTTGAACGTTACTTGCTATTTTGCTTGAGAACAAGAAGAGACAGTGTGGGAGTTTGAAGAAGATAAGGCAGTTCTAAGCTGGCATTTTATGCTGTGTAAAATAGTAGACAGCATATGTTTTTTATTTTACCAAAGTCAGTGATTGTAAGGGAGGAAGAAGATATTTTCATATCTGATGATGAACAGCCCTCAGTCAATAAGACAAACTTTTTTGTGTGGAAGATGAAATTTGAGGGGGGATATTCCTTCTAACTCCTGAACTAATCAGAAACTCAAGTCTGAACTGTAAAATAATTACCTTGGGCATAAATTAATATAACCCCTTGCTTACCTTTTTTCAGCTTTTCTTACAGATGCGAGTCATTATTTTTATTATGGGAATCTCTGAGGCCTTCATTTTTTTGTTAAAACCAGAGCCTCCCCCCTCCCCAATCAGTGCTTTTCATCCACCCAGTGTTGTTATTCTTTTGTCTAGACATATCTGTGTCATTCTTTTCACTGAAAAACATACTGAATTTTAGTTAAGGACTTGACAGCACTTACCTCTCTGAAACTAATACAGACTGAGTTTCTCTGCAGAGTATCATCAATCAGCTATCTCCTTTGAATCATGCAAATAACTAACATTTAAAATAAATGCAAAAGAAATCACTGCATAATGTACCATAATCTGGGCTTGTTCCATGCTTCAGTATTAGTCTTGCTCTTAAAATGTTTGTTCATGAATGGAAGTGTTAAATTCAGAGTTGCTAGTTTTAGCAGCGAACTTAATCCTAAAATAAGCTTTAAACAAGAATGAAGTTTTGAACAGGAAACATATAGTAAGCACAAGAGTTTATCCTGGCTGAGGGTGAGTGTTTTGGGGAACAGAGGGTGGGAGACCAGCATTAGATAAGCAAAATACTCAAGACATTTCATGCAGTGCATATTCTGTATTCCAGGTGAATGTCTTTCTTACCATTTGTAAGGTTTCCCTTTCTCACATCTTTCTATATTTGGTTTTATTTATGGGTCGTCTTTTAATTAATTTCTAAAACTACTGCTGTTAAATATTTATTCTACCCTCTCCTAGGAGTTTGGCCTGAAGGATCAGATGGAACAGATATAAATGCCCTTGTCAGATCCCACAACCGGAAAGTGATAGCAGTTGCTGATGATTTTTGCAAGGTCCATCTCTTTCAGTATCCCTGTTCTAAGCCAAAGGTAAGTCTAGACCAGTCTAGTCTATGTGCTTGTTTGCATTGCATGAAGCTTTCCTTGCCAGACACCTGCTTCCAGCTTGGTCATTTTGGAACCTGGAAGCCAAATAATTCATTAATATCTGAGAACAATGCTAGAGACAAATGCGTGGTTTTTCCCCATTAAGTTTATCTATAAAACAGAAAATAAAAATAATATAAAATGTAAAATAATATACCTAAAAATGAAGTGGCAGTAATTATCCTTGAGTTCTGGAGCAGAGGCTTGATGCTTTGCATTTGCTGTCCTTGGTGTTAGCTCCATATCTTTATAAATCTGTCCCAAGTTGCAAGCCTTAAGAAGAGAGAATGTGTTCTGGGGGGAAACCTAATATAAATATAATTCTTTACATTATGTGTCTAAAGAGCTCTCTTGAACGGGTAAACAAAAATCATAGTAGTTTTACATTTCAGCATCATGTCCTCTTCCAGTCAAGCTTGTGATTTATCCTTCTGCTTGCTTTCAATAGGCTCCAAGTCACAAATACAGTGCTCATAGTAGTCATGTGACAAATGTCAGCTTCACCCATAGTGATGGTCACTTGATTTCAACTGGAGGGAAAGACATGAGTATTATTCAGTGGAAACTTGTGGAGAAGGTAACTCTGCCACAGAATGACATTGTTGTAGACATCGGTGCAAACAAAGTGCCCATCCCTGCCAGTGAAAGTGCTGTACAGTCTCCTGCACCTCTCCCACAGCCTTTTAATGAAATGAACCAAAACGAAAGTGTAACTGGCAGCTCTCCGGCTTCTTTGGAGAGCAACTTGGAGCAGTCTGCAGAGGCTAGCGAAGAGCAAAGTGAGGAGCAGAGCGAGGGGAGCAGCCTGGATCCCACCGAGCCGGGCTATGAGGAGCCCTCCAATGAGATGAGCGAGGAGCACAGCGAATCCACAGTCACTGAAGAGCAGCAAGATAACTCACCAGTGTCTTAATGCTCCCAGCTCAGGCGGTTGTTATTTTCCCTTGGTGTGCGTGCTTTCATTACAGGGTGAGGGTTCAAATAGGGAAAAGTAGCTGAGATTCATGACCACTCCAGCTTTTGAGTTCCAGTGGGATTTTTAGTCTGAGCTTCAGTTCAATGTGTGGAACCATCCCAAGGGCCTGGCTTGATGGTCTGTGTCAAGATCTGGTCACAGTTAGTAGTAGACATTACCATAGATCCATTTCAGTTCTGAAATTGTTGTCAGGAAGTGGCATGAAACATATACTGGGAAAAAGGTTAGCTCTGAGAATTAGCTGAAGTAGACCACCTTAACTATGCGATAGTGCTTTCTGAAAGAACTAAGCTGATGGGAAGTGCTGAGCTGTTCCAGCTGGTGAGTCCTGTGCTGCTTTTTCCAGGTGCGAAGACAAAAAAGATAATGAACAACCAAAAAGCTCTTTGTAGGGCTGTTTTCCTTTGTTTTTTCTTAATCAGAAAAATAGAGGAAAAAACAATGTAACGATGCCACGTGTATGGCAATGCCTTCTTGATCTATCACATATGCAATTTTCTAACACTACTAATTCCTAGTGGAGTCTGTATGTGTCCACAGTTGGTCTGCCCTGGGTGCTGCTACTTCTAAGGCAAATCCTGTTGAGGAACACTGTTGGCTGTTCCATTTTCACAGCATACTTAGTAACAGACTAACCAAATACTGGCGTGGTTCACTTTTCATGACCTGAAAGTTGATTTAAACTGTAGGACTTAATTGTCTCTTCAAAGAATCGCTTGCCTAGAGGGTTTGAAACTTAAGAGGGTCTTTACAGTGACTTTGATGTGAACAGCAGGGGAAGTGTGGCAAGAACACAGAAGTCAGATGGGCTCCAGAGTTAAACTTTAAGCCTTCAAACAGAACTTGCTCCATCCCTAGTAGGAGAAATATAAATACAGTTAACTTAAATTATTAAATTGGTGCTTAGGATTAGTTTATTGAGTTGATAATTTTGTCTTCTGAATTTTTAGAGGTAACTCTAAAAACCATTAAACTGCAATCTCTACTTTTTTTTCTTTTCTTCCTCCCCCTCACTTTTCTCCCCCCCCCAGCTCCTTTAGCAGTTGTGATATAAGCATACAGTAATTTAGATGATGATGTGATTTTATTTTTTTTGTTCCTAGACTTGCTGATCTATTGTTTTTGTGAATTTTGTTTCTACCCCACCCCTCCCTGGGTTGCTCTAAGCCATGCAGCTCGCATGTGGTTATACCTGGCCAGTTATGGGATATCTTGGCATTTGTTATGCATTTGGAAAGTACTTTTTTACAAAGTATGTCAGATAGCAATTTTTTTTTTTCTTAAGTGCATACGTTTCCTACTTAAAAAAATGTAGATTTACTGACAGATATCCATTTCCCATGTACTTGTTTATATTTTGATTACATAGAATTTTCTTTTTTAACTTGCTGCATTGTGCTGGTATTTTAGTTCTTAGTTAGAATATCATGTTTAGAAACTTTGGATGAGTTCATAAGTCTTAATTGTGCAAGCGTTTACGTGATTGTGCCATTCCAAAGTGCATCAAAACTGTCATTCCCTTACTAGTATCTTCTCAGGAGAAATGCTACAGATCAGGTATTTAGTCATCATTTGGAAAGATAAAAACAAATGGACTCCCAAAGGACATTTAGAACATTTATATATAAAATATATAAATATATATACACACACATATATATATAAAAAATATCCTCTTGTTTACAACAGTTCCAGAAAACCTCAAAGTAGTTCCCTTCAGATGGAGGGAGAAATGGATTCCATGCAACCCATCTGTTTAAACTGTGCTCTGTACATAGAGTTTTACTGGAGAGCTCTAGTATGCCTGACTTGCAGATTTGCCAAATAGCAACAGTGGAGGATAAAGGTCAACTCATCAAAGTTCTTGGTTCCAAATGAGGAATATACTGTAGGCTTAGAAAATAATCTTAGTAAAGGAAAAAGGATTTTAGAGCTAACGAGGCACAGAGCTCTCTGTCATTTTTATGAACTCCACATAAGCAACACATTTCTTCTTGAAACATCTGTCACCTGGGGTTGCCATGTAAAGTGAGAGTTATAGTTGTGATATTCCTGTGTTTGTAGTTCAGAAGACTCTACTAATATGCAAAAAGCCTTACAGCTTTCAATTGCTGGCAACTACTGTTTAACAAATAATTAAATCTGTGATAATGGATGGAAATGGATGGGATTATGTAACTGTAGATGTTTTAGAAAAATAATTGTGAATGAATTATGATTTAAGAGTGTTTCATGTGAAGATGTTTGAGCCATTTCTATCATGCATTCCTGTCTCAAGGCAGAAAATTTTGAAGATAAAAAAAAAATAAAATAATCCAAGTAATATATTGCAGTGTCTTTCTTCATATTTGTTCTGATTCCTTCTGTACGTAAAGTGGATATTGTGATCATGGTTGCAATGTCTGGGTCTGTGAATTTGGAAGAACCTTTTTAACTTGTGCTTTTTCTGATACCTCCTGGACTGCCTAGAAGTAAGTTAATTCAGCATCATAAATAATGCTGACACTCCTAAATACTCATATTGTTTACTTTTGAAAAGCTTTTATGACATTTTCCCTTTCTACTTTTGATTAATAGCCTATTAGTATTATCCTACTGTAGCTAATTAATGGGCAGCTGACAATTACAATTAGGTATTTGTCGTGATGCAAAATGCAGTCTACCTTCAAAGTTTCTGCCAGAAGCTTTCTTCTGGAAGTCATGTGAAAAGTACAAGCTTATTCTGCATATAAGATGTTATGCTTCCACATTCCTGATGGTCTGTGTCCAATTGTAGATGCAGAAGGTCACAATATGTTTAATATATTCCTCTTGAAAGATTCTTAGTCTTTTAAAAGACTTTGAATCGTCTCCATTTCTTGCAGCTGGTTTCTGTCCTTCACAAAAAGGGAGGGTGAGGTAGAGAAGAAAGAAACCTGCAAGACAGAAAAATACCTCATGTTTATCCCAGCTTAAAATAAATAATAATAATAATAATAAAAAAAAAACCACCATAATTCACACTCCTTGAGTTTGACTGGAAACTTCAAAGACTCTTCCACCAGATTGTCAGGAGAATGCTGATGTTCTAACTTGAGCAACAAGCAGATGTCCTAAGGCCAGGCTGTGCTGTTTCCTACACACCCAAAACATCATGTACCACTTTGCCCTGGGGGCAGCTGTGCAGTGGTAGTGGTGTGCTTTTCTAGGCTCTGCTCCTATTCCCTCCAAATTCAGCTCAAGGCTTTTGCTGCTGCTACTTCCCTTCTCCTGGGATACTCAGTAAGGCAGGAGTCTTCCTGAAGAGCAGGTAAGCAGGTCATCTGTGAGGAAGGCTTCATGGCAGAGGCAAGATAGGGCTCCAAGTGCCTGCTTTTTCATTTGGGACAGCAGCATCTGCTGTCAGTTGAGGTAGCTGCAGTGATGGTATTTGTAATGTGGAGCTGAAGTTCAGGGTGGATGCTCCACTGAAGGTGTAAAACTGTAACAGCATCCCATTTTACATGACTGAAAATATAAATTCAAAATACGCATTGAAAGTCATTTAGGTTGCAGAGTAAAATACTTGAATGGCAAGGCTATGGATTCTTGGCAGAATGCATCCATATTGGGCACATGTCACGCAAAGTGATATTTATTGGGGTTTACATATAAAGGGCACTCTTTAAGGGTATGACCTCATACTCTGGGGTTTTTTCCCCCACAGAAGTTCCAGAATAGGTGAGGAAGAGTCTGGGGGGGCATGGATGGGTAATGATGAACCAAGCATTTCTTAGGTTTGATCTTACTGTAATTTTCATTCTAAATAACAAGTACTAGTAGGTTTTGCATACCATGTATGTCACATTCCAGCGTGTAACCTTTTTTAATCATATCCAGAATGCATAGATTCTGTCATTGTCTCTGAAAATAAGGCAAAATTTAAATTTTGATTGCTACACTGATTACAGTCTGCACTGAGCAATATGTTGTATCTTCTACTTTGTGCCTCACCCCATAACATGTATTGCACCCCCTTATATTTCCTTCAGTTCAGTGCAGTATTTCACTTGAATTAGGATAAAAGTAAGTAGAATGTCCTTATGAAAGTTAAGCTTGACCGAGCCAAACAAACAACAAACTCTCCTTTCCACTGCCTCATGCCAAGAAAATGTTGGTTCCTGGCAATGAAAGGATTAATGTTACATGAGGTGGATTTTACTTGTGCGATGTTTGTGCTGCTTATTTGCTTTCCTCCTGAACAAGTCCAAGCCCATTGCCTAATCTTTAATTCTGACAGATGTTTTATGTACTAATACTTTAATTAACTGAGAATGAAAAACTGCTTGCAGTAGAATTATACAATATAGAAGACTGGGCAACATACACGTCTTAATGTATTTAATGTGTGTGGTGTGTCTTTGTGTGCTTACATACGTATGCAAGCATCAAACCCACGTGACTGCTCAAGGGGCTTTTTTTTGTTTGTTTGAAATAAGCATGAATGACTTCACTCTGCAGTGAATTAAGGTTGGGAGCACAGGGGAAAAAGCATTCTTAACAGGGTGGGATGGCAAGAGGACTGCTTTAGGTGAGATGACTGGGAGAGGAGGTGCAGTGTTGGGATGCTGGTTGTACCAGAGCTGTGTTTCCTAGGTTGGGTCCTTGGTACCCTCCTGTATGAGCCCAGCTGTACTCCTCTGTTCAGATGGACTAAGCTGAAGCTGACACATCCCCATAAGGTTAAAGTCCCCTAAGTGATATTTGACAAATAAAATATTGGGACACTTCCCAATAAATGAAAAGCCCCTTTCAGAGGTCAGCTGACCTCGTTACTTTAAATGCACTTAGTATCCTTAAACTGAGCACAGACCTCATGTTCCTCTTCAAAAAGAGAGATAAACTTGAATCGGGGAAGCTCAGCTGCTTCCCAGCATGGCTGAGCATGTTACAGGAGTGCTGGTGGGGAGGAGGGATGAAATGCCTCATTGAGGAAACTTCAGTGGATGGACTAGTTACCTCTGAAAGAGGAAGAAAAAATATCAAGCAACAAAAACCTGATACTATACATAAGGCACTGTGTCAAAATGACTAAATTGATTTTAAGGGAAGAAGGGGACATTATCAGTGGATAATTGAAAAACAAAGAAAAAGATATTTAACTCTTTTTCCCTGCCCCAAACCAATATTGCCTAAATCTAGAAAAGATTGCACTACTTCTGTTAGATGTACCAGATGGTTACAGGGTAATTTTGAGAAAGTTTATGGAGATTTTATCTGTGTTTTATTTTTAACAATTCAAGAAAAGAGTTTTCTTCCAAAAAGTTCTACTAATAAACCAAAATCTGAAAAAAGTCTACATCTTCAATGGAGACAAGTGTCCATGTGATTTAAGTGGTGGGTTGTACAGCCCAGCATCCTCTTTAGGCAAGAACCTCTGGGAACTTCCCAGCTGTCACCAGAGAAGTGATCTCTGGCAGCGTTGGCAAGTCTTTGCTGTGTTACCTCTGTGCATGTCACGTTATTTTACTTTCAGATGATCACCACGCTTTCTTGGTTCCTGGAGACAGCTGTAAAATAACACTTTCTATAAATTCTTAAAGACTGCCTGAATTACAGTTGGTTATGTTTTCCATGCTTTACTTTTTGAGAAAGTGCCTTTAAGTTACTGTTTCTAGAACACGGTTTTGCCTGGTGTGCCAGGTAAGTGCTCCAGATAGCTCTTGAGATACTCTATTCCCTCTTGTAGGATGTTTCAGCGATTCAATGTTTCTGTCTCGCGTCACTTGGTTTGTCAGTCAACTTTGCTCTGAATCCTCCTTGTGGCACAGCACACTCCCTCCCAGGCTAAAAGCAAGAAGTGAGGTGTGCTTTTAATGCTGCTTCAGAATTTATTTCAGCTTCCTTTAAATATACAGTCTTGTCATTCCATGTAGTGTCAATGCATGTGTGCATGTCCCCTTTTTTCCCCTGCCACACCTCTATTGAAGAGATCAGTCCTTGCTCTGCCAGTAATATTTTAGTTTCTCTTGCACATCTATAGCTGCATACAGGAAAATCACAGACAGGGAATGTCATAAGCTGTGTTCATCATACAAGGGATACAGCTTCAATCTACTATACAAGTACAAAAATCCCTAGTATTTTGTATTCTATAAACCATGTCTCTGTAGTGTGTGGACAGTCACAGCAGAACTGGAAACTTAAAAAACTATTTATGTCCTAGGTAAAAGGAACTTGGAACTAATTTAGTGTTATTGCTACATTAGAGGGGCCCAGAGGCTCACCTTATAGCTCAGGAAAGAAAAACAAACAAACGTCCCCAAAAAACAGCTTCAGTGTTTGGCTTTAACAAGGCAGACAGAAGAAGAAAAAAAAAAAAAAAAAAAAAGATGATTTTACTTTGACAGTGAAAGAGGGATGAAGCAGAGCTAGATAGTGTTGTATGTAGTGTTGTATGTATGGAGGAGACAATTGTATGCCTAACTTTCTCTTAACTACTTTTCTTCTGGTCCAGAGGTGGGTGTGAGCTGCACTCCTGCTGTGAGTGGGCACTTTCTTTCCAGTGATGCTGCAGATTCTACCATAGGCAGAATTTCTGTAGAAAACCGTGTTTTCAGCATTGTGTTGATTAGAATATTTCCTTGAAGAACTGGACATTGCAGAATGAAGAGTGGAGACAGCAGTCAACATGTTGTCCACCCACAGGTATCCTACATTGCTAATGCTGAACAGAGATTTGTCGTGAATGACCAATGTGAAATGGCTATACTATAGACAGGGCTCTTGGAAGGATTCCATTTTGCCCACATTTGGCGAATGGAAAATTACATGTCAATTGAGTGTGCAAAGCCAGGTTTCTTATGACAAAAGTCACAATGCATTTTTTAAGATTGATTCACAAATCAGGAGATCTTCAGTCCTGTGTTTTTTTCTGTCAACTGGAAGGGAAACAGATGTGAAGCATTTAAAACTTTCAAAATAGCATACCTAGGAGGGATTTTTTAGGACAGATGTCCGTTCTACCCTTTGCCAGGACCATACGAATCTGCTTACTTTATATTTGTGTATGTGTGAACGTGTACATACACATAAATTCTGCTTATATTGCAGTATTTTGAATTAGACTCAATAATTCTCTAGGCAAAAAAAATAAAAAATAAAATCCATTAATAATTATCTTCCCAATAACTCTATCAGAGGCCTTCCTAGAGTTGTGCCTCTGATGTCTCTTTCCTTGAGTAGGCGTCTTGCTCTGATATTCTTTTTCAATTATACATGTTTCAAAATGTTTTTTCTCTCAAGACTATGATGACCTTCTAGGTTATTTCCAGGAATTATATCAGAGTCTTTCTCTCATCATAGAGAGAAACGGCTGCAACTTGCATACTGAAAATTTTGGCTAAGGTTTCAGCTGTCAAGATGAAGTTATTTTGTGCTGACATTGCAGTTAGAGACTAAGTAGGGCTAGTTGTGTATGTATGTAAATGAGTATCCTTAAGGGGTGGGCAGGAGGTGGCTGTGCAGCGGGTTCTTCAGCCCATGGTGGCTTAGAGAGCACTATCAAGGTTGCCCTGTTTTGGTGAGCACTGTGCTGTGGCACATTGTTGATATCAGCCCGTGTGATGTTCCTGAAGCAATTTCACTGCCTCATATTAATTCCTTCTGGAGTTTTCCCAGTTTGGTGGCAGCACACAAGCTATATTGCAATCCATTAATTTCTCAGAGAGGAGAGGAAGAAATTTTTGATATGCAGCATTCTCCTTCTTTGATTTTTACTTTTTTTTCCTTCGCCTTTCACAGGTTAAAATTTGCTTGAGTGGAAACAGGCGAAGGAACACATTACAAAGCTGGACACAAGTTTGATTGGGAAGCTTATGCCTGTGTTTCCCTTATCTCTTTGAAGCCTGACGAATGTCACAGATTTCTATGTCCTGGATAGCATGATAGATATTCTGATTTAGCTCTGGTATAAGAAAAGACCTAGGGGAACTGTGAGCTGTATCCCTTTTTTGGGTCCTGAATTATTGCCAACTGTAATATCTCTCCACTGCATGCACTGTCTTCCCAGAATGACCCTGTGGGAATAAATTGTAACTCTACAGCAATGAGCAGAAAGGATTTTTGTGCTTAGTGGGGAGGGCTGCCATAAACAGCTTGCTTGACAGTCCAACATTTTTCTGAATTGAAAATGTTTCTAGAGACTTGTCTTACCAAGTACCATGGGAATTGACTCATGAATTTCAGGCTAGATGCATCTGCATGAAGTTGTACACACAGAGATCTTGGCCTGGAAGTTCTATGCTCTGTGCGTATGTTCTTGGGGCACATCTGTTGTGTTGTGTAAAAGAAGTATTTAATGAAATGTACGTGAAATGGGGGGAGTGAATATCATGTACAAACAGGCAAGTTTTTGATCAGCCCAACGCACAACTCTTCTGTAATCCTTAAGCAGACTGACCTGTTTTTCCTTGTTCCTTCAGATTTTCAAAGGAACTCCATGAGATTTATTCCTGGAAGAGCTGCATTTAAACATCAATAAAATGCACTATTGTTTTCTTCAGCAGTCAGGCTGCATAGTTACTGAATACAGTAGTGAGAAAAAGCCAATTCATAGAATCATAGAATTGTTTAGGTTGGAAAAGACCTCTAAGAGCATCAAGTCCAACCATTCTACAATTCTACATAGTAATAACAATTAAAAGCCAAGTGCAGTAAAGGCACACTGTTTTAATACAGGTATATAGACATGATAATCAGACTTGTTTTCCTTTAGTAGTTGCCTTGGCTAAGTAACACTGATACTTGTTTTTCCTTGACTCTCATGCACTAACCACTGACCATGATGACAGTTCTTGCCTTCTGACCTGTAGTGCTGCAAAGGAACTTGTGGTTTTGGTTGACATACATTTTGGAAGAAAAATCTTCCTCTTCTTATGAATATAGGGATTTCACACCAGGTCAATTTTAAGCTAGCACTAACAAATATTCACGTAAGAAATTTCATGGGTACGAATTTAAGCTTTGAAGTGGGAGGGTGACTCTGAGTGTTGATTACAGAAGGAAATATGTGGTCTTGTATGACTGACACAACAAAAGAGAGAGTTGCACCACTGAATTTTCTTAATCATAACAGACAAGTGGTCTCCAAAAGCTGGTATATAGGTAGCTGGGATAGTTAAATAATGAATGTATTCTAGGAAATAATGATATGTTTCTTGAGTAATTTGAAAATTGAGAGGGAGAATGCTGTAAAAGGGGATTTGCACGGATGGGTCATCCTACTTTTCTTATCAAATGAGTATGTTCACCACTGCAGCACATTGCAGGCTAGACAGCGGTTTTGTGATTCTCATTCTCTAAACTACAAGAATTTGACCTTTTAAAAGGCTCTTTTATATTCTAGTAGAGAAAAGGTGATAGAAAGTATGTTGTGCAATGCTTTGTCAAAACTTGTTACAAAGCAGACTTTACGCACCGATTATTTTTAACCGGTGCTCTTTAATATTTTTTTTTCAGTGTTCTTTTTTTCTAAGGCCACTAGAATATACTCTTGATAGTGCTCCTACAGTTTTTTTCTAATACCTGTCTTTCCCAGGGATGTTATTCCATTAAAAAATAGTTCATTGAGTCAGTGTGCAGATAAAAGCTCTACTCCTCAGAAATCATGTCCTTGACCACCACTGCACCCTCCAAGAGGCTTGGATTTCATGTTTTCTCTTTAAGCACATTCTGAATGTCTTCCCTCAGGTATTTTGTGGCAGTGCATTAGCACTTGCCTTAACATACAGAAATTGGTAATGGTTAATTTGACCATTGCTATTGAGGATTTACATATCCAAGCTTAAATTTTAGATCTTTGTCCTTCAGTTTTCCTCTGAACATCCAGTCTGTTATACAGGCTGTTTAGGCTACCTCTACCTATGAGATTATGGGATATCCTGTTTTGTAGCAATGGCCAGTCCAGTTCTTCCATCTGTGCTATAGTGCACCTTATTCTCTAACCACAACCTCAGTAGAAATTAGAGCTGGATTGATAACCAGCTGTGTTGCTGTCTTTTTTACCACCTGGCGAAAATCTGCCTGGGTGGAAAGATGCTCACTCATCCCGTTTTAGGCTTGTAAAACTCATACAGCCAGTGAAGACAGGTGGATATGCAATGAGACTCTTTCCTTTCCCATGTTGCAGTTAGTGTATAGCCTGGGAAACCCTACAGCTTTGGAGAAACTTCTATAAAGACACTTCATTTAACTTTTGGGTCAGATTTTTTCCCTTTCTTGGTTAAATTTTTGTTTCTGTTTTGTTGGTTGATTAGTTTGGGGTTTTATTATTATTATTATTACTTCCTCATTCACTTGTAGAACATCTGGTGTTTCTCTTCGCTGCAGGTAGAAACTAGTCATTTAATCTTTCTACCAAAACATTGACGCCCATGGTGAGTGGTATCAATCATCAGGACCTCTAGTCTCCACAGTGGCCAAAAAGGTGTTTCTTTCTCTTTTTCACCAGATTAGACTGTGAGAGTTTCAAAATAGGGTTTTGCCTCTCAAGAAAGTTTAGATGAAGGGTTTTGTTGTTGTTGGGGATTTTTGGGGGAGGGGTGGATTTGTTGTTCAGGGTTTTTTTTTAATTAGCAAGTTGTGTTTTGGTGTAACTGGTCTGTAAGGCTCAGAATGAAGCTGCTCATTTTCTGGGAAGAAATGCCACAGGTATGCTGGTAGCATCAATAATGTTTTGTTGCCATGTTGCTTGTGAGCAAGTATTTCTCAACCTCTGTGTTCCAAGCAGCTTCACCAAGAAACTGTGAAAGGCAAGTGAAATTCCACAAAATATCTTCAGCAACAATTTAAATCAAAGCTATTGATCTCTTCTTTGCAGAGAATGAAAAACTGTTACCCTAGTGAAATGCAGGTGTCAGATCCCCACATCACACTTCTTGCTGCTGAATTGTGCTTCTGTGTGCAGTGTGGGTGTAAGCCCTTCCACAGTGAGCAGCTGCAGCTGGCTGCCACCAGGGAGGCTGAACTCTCCCTTGTAAATTAAATTCAGCTGCTTGATCTGATCAGCCACAATATGAAACCAAATGTTTGCATCAGTCTGAAATTTTCATAGAATAATAGAATGGATTGGGTTGGAAGGGACCTTTAAAGGTCGTTTAGTCCACACCTCCCCTCCAGTGAGCAGGGGCATCTTTAACTAGATCAAGTTGTTCAGGGAGCCATTCAACCTGACCCTCAGTGTTTCCAGGGTCAGGGCAACTTGTGCCAGTGTTTCACCACCCTCATGGTAAAAAAATTTATTCTTTATATCTTATCTAACTCTATCCTCTTTTAGTTCAAAACCATTATCTCTTGTCCTGTCACAACAGGCCCTACTAAAAAGACTGTCCCCATTTTTCTTATAGTCCCCTGTTAAGTACTGAAAGGCCACAATAAGGTGTCCCTGGAGCCTTCTCTTCTCCAGGCTAAACAACCCTAACTCTCTCAGCCTTTCATAACAGGAGAGGTGTTCCAGCCCTCTGATCATCTCTGTGGCCTCCTCTGGACCCAGTCCAACAGGCCCAGATCTTTCTTGTGCTGAGAACTCCAGAGCTGGACACAGCACTTCCACTTCACGTGGGGTCCAATCAGAGTGAAATAGAGGGGCAGAATCACCTCCACTGACCTGCTGGAAATGCTTCTTTTGATGCAGCCCAGGATATGGTTGGCCTTCTAGGTTGTGAGTGCACATTGCCACCTCATGTCCAGCTTTTCATCCACCCGTACCCAAAGTCCTTCTCTGCTGGGCTGCTCTCAATTTTCTTTATAATGCACAAGTTGCTTGCTTTCAGCTCTTTCACTGAAGAAGGAAGTAGAGTTTCTAAATCAAGTGAGATATCCATATGTCCATGCACCTCCATGATGCTCTGCTGATTTGCACCAGCTCTGAAACAAGCTGGAGCATGACATGGTGCTGTTGGCTGCACAGGTAAGCCTGAGCAGGGAGGCTTGTGCCCATGCAAGGCTGCAGGGCACAGGAAAGGGTACTTAGGGGCTCTGCTCAGTGACATTCCACTTCCTATCAGTTTCAAAATCCAGACATAGACCTTCCAAAGCATTGCTGTAGGTAGCATTTGAACATTAGTTTTATCTTCTTATTATGATGCATCTTTAAGATTTCCAGCCGAGGCCTTTGGAGGGAGGCATGTATTGATTCGTATGCTGAACTCTCCTAATGGAGATAAAAGCTAATTTAATAGACAACTCTCATTCTGCCTCTCCTAGGCTTGGAAAGACAGACTTTGTAGTGAATTATTAGATTTATTTTTCTGAAGGGACCCTGATTACATGAGGTAGAGATGACTGAGTACTAATGAGTTTCTTGTCAGAGAGAACAGAACTGCAAAGGTCAAGTTTTATGGAGAAAAGGTTTAAGGAGAGGTCTGTCTGCATACACATGTGAACTCAGACCTGACATCCTAAAACTGTGGTGAGGTGGATGAAGAGTCCCACTGAAAGTCAGGTCAGGGACCATTCTACCCCTACTCTGACACTGGTCAGCTCCAGGCTGGTAGAGTTTTCCTTCCCCTGCTCTCAGAGATGTCCCTCCTACAGTGATGGGTTTTGCAGCATTAGCTACATGGGCTTACCCTGAGCTCTGGGATATTGCAATGAATGTTGAAACATTTAGACGCTAGGGATATTAGTCAGATGCCTGTGCCAGATACGTGAAAAGAAAATAAGAACAAAAAGTAAACCCTCCAGAACCAGGGGAGGGCCTGCATGCATATTTAATTGAATGTCATTTTGAAGTCTTTCTGAGAAAAACAAGCCTAAGCCTTAAGCTAAAATGCTCTAAGGCCATTTCAAAAGCTATTCCCGCCCCTCCAGCTGATATAACAACAGGAACCAGTTTCCACCCCCATCTCTCTTTTATCTGTTTCCCTTTAGTAAAGTCTGAAGAAAGTATTTCCGCTCCCTCGCCCTCCTTAAACCAGGAGGCTGCCTGCCTGATATCCCCTCCATCCACTGGAAATGGAATGAAAATTGCCATGGGATGACTTGTTCCATTAAAGATGTGCACGGCTCCTTATCCCCAGGACAAAGGGTGACGAAAGGTGACAACTCTCTAAACGCCTGTGACTGCCTCAGAAATCCTGTTCTAAAATATATAGATGTTGTGGGAGAGAAGCATGAGGTTTTTAAGCACACATCTTTGAAAATATGAGAGCTTAAAGAGAATTGGGTCACATCTGACTGCTACCATCTGGCCTACTTCACTCCAAGATTACCCAGGAATGTATTTCACATGTGCCTTTGGAACAAGATTGTGAGCTGCCAAAAAGAAAATATTTTACAGCTGAGCATTGCGTTTTACTCTGAGCAGTTCAAATGCAACAACCCAAGGAGGAGGATTCCACTGAAGGGTATCACACAGGCTGTTTGGGCTCAGCCCCTTTGTTTTGTCTGTGCAGTTTTGTAAGACAGGACTTCTCATTGCTTACTGGATCGGGTTTAAAGGACCTTGGTTCGGACAGCAGCTTCTCAATGGAGAGCAAGTGGTCTTTTAAACCAGAGTCCTGTGTGGGCAGCTGATCTGGGGTTAAACTGGAGTCCTGGCTTAAGCAGGGTGGCTGACCTTGTGCAAATGGTGCCTCAGGAGCTCTGGTGGGGAGAGGTGCAGCTGGGTGGAGAGACCTTGGATGGAGGCAGGAGACATCAGAGTGCTGCTCCCAACTCAACAGGGAAGCTTTCATCACAGGGTTCCACCCTTGTGCCTTAGTTTCCCTGTGTGTAGAATGAGGGAATCTCACTTCTGTAAAACTGAGGTGTGCTGCCCTGCCAGAAATATATATATAAAGATAAATATTATTTAATAATATATTTTTAGAACGTATGAAAATAGGTGTTGTGGTGATGATGGTATTTAATTGCAAAGATGTGAATTTCTTCACAACAAACTGGCATGTGGGCCAGTTTCAGCATGTGGAATATACATGCTGAAAGAGCAATGTGCTTATTGTACTTGGGCTGAAGTAGGTTCAATCCATGCAGCATGAGAAGCCCTTTTCAGTAAAATGGGAAATGTGAGAGACAGCAGCACTTCCCTTTGACTCCATCTGGGCACCCTGTAAGAGGAAAGGGAGGTTTTTGCAAATTACTCTAACCAGGATAGAGTTAATCCTCTCTCTCTGTCTCGAGCAAGGAGGTTTGCAGAGAGCTGAGCCAGCTGTGGAGGTTTCATTTCTTGGAGTATGCTGGAGATGGTGGGATGCTGAGGCTAATGAAAGATATAGGCCCTCTGGGCAATGCTGGGATAATCCTGAGAAGGAGGTCAGAGTGCATCCTTCTCTTTTTCCTTTTTTAATTTTAACAACTGAAATTAGCCACAGATGAAGTTCAATTTTGTCTTAATTATTATCTTAGGGTTTGAGTGAGAGAAGCTCTGCTTTTTAGGACTTAAAAATTGGGGCACTTTCATTTACCTGCAGTATATAAGCATGGAGTGAGGCATAAAAACATATGTAAATATGCCACACTTTTGCTAGCTGGAGCCACTCATCCCAAGTTTTGGGCAGGTGGGAAGGTATGTAGTGGGACCAGCTTCATGCTTCAGAAGAGTGGTCATGACCAAGTCTTCCCAAGACCACTAGCCTACAGAGGCATCTCCACACCCTGCCTGCTAATGTGCAGCTGGACTTGCACCAAACTCTTCCATCACGGTAACAATGGCTACAAACAGGCATCATCTCAGCAGGGTACACCCTCTCTCATCTTTCAAGATAAGACTTTTGGGTCAGAGCAGATGACTTTTGGTCGCAATATGAGGAAAGTAGTTCAGGTTGATTTTGTTCATACAGTAGTTCAAAAGGGTGACAAAGGGTTCAAATTGCTAGACCTTTGTGTTTCATCCCTCTAAACTTGATGGGTTTTAACCGAAAAAATAAAATAAAAAACAATTCATGAATCATGCTAATTTCTTCCACTGCAAGGATATATTTGCCATATTTGGAAACATTTACTAAGCAGCTATGAAATCCTGTTTGTCCTCTAAAATGGAAGAATTTGATAACTTTTATGCTGCAGTCTGCACTTGCAAATAACAGGCTCCAAATACTAACAGTGAAAGTGATGTTTCCTGCCTTTGCTGCAGTATGAAAGCACTGAAAAGGATAATGAAGAATTGGAAAAATAATTCAGAATAATTCATTGAATTATTTCTTGATCCACACTATCCATTTCTACTAGCCTAAAGATAGGCTGTGGTTTTTGTAATAAATGTCAATTAATCTCAGTTTTCTCTCAAACACACCCAAGGAAGAACACAGAACTGAGAGGCAAATCGACTTTACCTCAGATTGTGTTTTTCTGGGAATATTAGTGCTCCACCCTGACAGTCTGTGTGAGCCAGTTGTTCATAACCACATGTAGCCCTCACCAAGAGAAGGGACCAAGGTTTTGGTAGTCTGGGTATCATTTTCTGGAAATATTGTTTTACAAAATGCCTGTTGGATGTGTTGAAGGTTTAAGAAATGTAAGAAAAAGTTAACACCTCAACTTTCCCTTTCTCAGTCTCAGAGAAGAACACCAACAGCATCGGAACATCATTTTAGCCAGGGAAATGCTTTCCCTAGCTTAATACTAGGAAATGCTTAATCTCTGTTTGAGCTATCAGTGAACTTCTTCCTCTCCCCACCCTTTCTCACCCGAAAATCTCCTTTGGAACATCAGTAAAGGCATTTAGGGAGAGAAAACTTTTGTCTCTCATCTCTGTTCATGTCTAACACCATTTTCAGAGCCCACAAGCAGCGTTTTCACCTCATATCTCTTCAGGGAGCTGTGGACCATAGAAAGATTTCAGCTGATGTTTTCTGGGGTCAGTAAGGTGCCTTTCATCTGAAATACAGAAGATGTTCTGGTCCCTGAGTGATGTGTTCACTTCAGCAGGGAATTCAGAATTTTTTTCTCTTGGTTGGAAAAAAAAGGTAAATCCTATAAAACAAAGTTTAAAATAAATAGTAATTTTTTTTTTTTTTTTTTCTCCTCACCCTATCTCTTTCTTGGGTATTTCTAGAGTAGTTTGAACATATTTCTTCCACATTTTCTTCTTCCATTTGCATAAATCGCATTATGTGCTAAAACCTGGAGCACATGTAACAGTCTATACTCACCTAAAAGCGCAGGGCTTCATTAATGGCAGAGCCTTGTCAACTTTACGAAGAATGTAGTCAGTTTAGGCTCTTTATTATAAACTTCCCCTCTGGTTTTTTTATGCCTTCCTTGCCCCGCCCCCCCCACCCCCCCGAAAGAGGGTGTGTTATACTGCCAGTACAACTGAAGAATGAATTTTTGGTCAATAATTTCTTAAAGATAGGAGTATGCCTTTTGAATTCATACCTGCTTAGCACTAGGTGGCACTCTGCTATAATCTAAATTAGTTTGCCCTAGTTTTGAAGTTTGTAAACATTTTAGCAATGAGAACAACAAAAGGAGATTAGATTCATTGGCAAGTTACTAGGATAGGTGCCCATACTGTGATACGAGAGGAACTTTAACTAGATTGTAAAGCTGGCTGAGCCTCTCTAAGGCCCATTGGATGAAATTATATCCGTGTGCTTGTTTTAATAGCGCTGTTTGTTGTACTTACTGCTCAGAAACCAGTACAGTGTTTTGTGGGGTAAATAATGTGGTGCCCTTTGGGGAAGTGTCTAAAGAAGTCTAAAATAATTCAAGGCCACATCACTCTAGAACAGGATGGGGATTGTGGGTCACCTACTTAAAGAGTAGCCATTCTGCTTCATTTGTTCTTACTACATTTTGCGTCATGGAGGCTAAAGGAGGGGAAGCTGCACTATCTATAATTTTTGTGGGTTTACATTGCCATGTTTTTGGGTTTTGTTTTGGTTTTTTTTTGGTGGGTTGTGTTTTTCTTTAATTATTATTATTTTTATTTTATTTTAATAGACTGAATGTATGTGGTGTGTGAAGATTTTGTAGAGAGGTAGATTTCTGGGGCGAATACTGCCTGGGTGGGTGCAGGACCAACTGTCAGTTCAAGGGAGGGATAGAGTCCTGGTAGCAGTTAACGATCTGGGCATGTTTGCAGAGTGAATCATTAGAGGAGGAAGTGGAACTGATAGATGTAGGGCTTGAGCACTGGAACTCAGTTTATTCTATAAAGAATAACCTGGAAACTTTGGAGTGAGGCATTGTGATCCAGCCAAGCTCTAATTCCAGGAAAAGCTGTAGACCAGGAAAGCTGCTCAAGTTCCCCTCTAGTGACATCAACAGCATGACAAGTGGAAGAGGACTGCCTCATGCACCACACACCTGAGAATGAGTCTTGTGGGCCTAACTATGAGCAATAAGACAATTTCCAGGAATATGACTGGGTGGAAGTCCTCTGCAACCAAGTATTCCAGGGACTGAATCAGGTGTCATAATTTCAGTTAAGAGAAGTCATGTCTATATTAAAAAGTAATGCAACCCCACAAAAAGCACATCTGTGGATGTAAACACTTGGTGCTGAACTCCTAGCACTCATGCTTTACACATTCAAGTGCATACATACACTTTGAGCTATCTCTAGCCTGGCCCCACCGAGTGCCCCCTACTAGCTGGAGGATGTTAGGTGCCCTCTTGAGGCTCATTTTCTAAGCAGGTTTCACAGGAAGGAAACCTGCTTAACAACCTTTGAGACTGCTTAGGGATGTGAACCCAAGCATGCTCAGGTGATGACAATCAGTAGGTTTGTTTTAAAAGTTCTCTCCTGATTCAGGTCAAATAAATAAATAAATTTAAAAAACCTAGAGACAGTGAGACTGTGCCCTAGGGCAGCCAGCATCTAGAAATGGAGCCCTCCTGCTTCCCTTGGAGGTGATCAAAACACTGGAAGATGTTACTGTTCTCTGTAGATCCTACCCCATCCCTCCTCATGCAGCTGAGTTGCATGCCATAGACCATTAGCCAATATCACTGATCAGCCCTGGGCATAGTATAGCACAAATTCTGCCTGTTCTCTCTGCATATGTTAAAACCCTTTTTGCTCATGGATGGGACAGAATTTGTATCTGTGCTGTTCATTGGAAAAAATAGATTGTTTTAGAAAAGCTCAACTTATGAATGCTGTTGAGAAAAATATGTGACTTGAAAAATTGCTGTCAACCATTGATCTTAAGTCAATGTTATTTCTGGGCAGCCTCAGAGGAAGGGTGACCTATTGCTCAGGACTGAAACCCAGCCCTGGGATTACTGCTTTGATGTTTGAAGTCTGATGCCATAGACTTCCTATGTGACCATGAACATTGAATTCGGTCCAGATTCAGTCCAAGGCCCAGCTGCTTTAGCCTAACTCATCCCCTAACTCACAGGGTTTGGGACCTGAGACTCTGCAGCCAGTACGTGATGAAAGTTAGAATGTGAGATGGGCAAATTAAGCATCTCTGCTGATGACGACAGAAGAGGAAGAGTTGTTGGTTAAGCTGAAGCATGTGGGGAAATTTCTTGTGTTTGGCAAAGCTTAAAAGCATCTCTGAAGCTGTTAGAGGTACTTGACTGCTTAGGGAGCCAGAGACTGTGGCCCTTACAGTGGGGAGGGTACTGAAGGCATTTTCTGAGAAAGCTGACCAGAACTCACCATTGTTCCTTGAAAATGGGTCTGGCAGAGGAGGAGAAATGCACCAGTTTGTATGAACTAATTTAGGTGTTAAGTATCTTCACCAGATCTCTTGAGGACCATGGGCCAGCTTTCTTCCTTAACATCTGAAGTTGCATGTCCAGATTCACTGCTCATCAGTAAAGAGCTCCAGGGCACCTGCAGCACCTGGCTGAGGGATTTGCAGGGTTTCTACCTCCTGTATGAAGCAATGCTAGCAGGAAGATGGAGGGAAAAGGCAGAGAGCCTGGCCCAGCCCAGTGCTTGGTGCACTTGCTCACGAGGAAGGGCTTCAGATGCCTCTAAATGCCAGACTTACCAAAACACAGCAAATGTGTTTCAGATAAAGTGGGGCTGTTTATGTTTCTTGCTGGTAAATGTTGATTTTGTAGTGCTAGTCCACAATCCTTGTGGTTTGGGTCCTGTCCCTGACATTAAAGGCTCCCTCATGAAGTAGTTTTTCTTGTGCTCCATGTAGAACCGTTTCTTACCGACCCAAGTGACTGGTGCCATTCTCTTTGACTATCTGGGCATATAATTTGTTTACTGGTTGTCCTCCAATTGTCAGTTTACTGGGTTGTTTTCTTTTTCTCTGGATTTTAGCCCAGGGTTTGTTTTGTGCTCTAAGACAGACCTTATGGTTTTCAATGTCTTTAATATTTGCTTCCCTTCAAATACTTGCAAATAATTTACTATAAATCCTGTTCCACAGCAGATCTTTGATTGTTGTAATAGGAAAAAGGGGGTGTGTTTTGTGGGTTTCTTCTTTTATACGGGGAAAGAAAACTCAAAACTTCTGCATTTATCAGGAGGGATGAATGCACAGAAAGATAAAGCCAAATGAGAGTAAATAGTTATCTGTACACACTTGTGTAAAGGCTAACATTTTTTCTTTAATCTTTCTGTGAACTACTGCTTCCCTTCCTGTAAAGATTACATTACAAAAATTTCCATATAAATTCAAATTCTTCTAAGGTGGTTCGTGGTGAAATGTGCCCAGTTTAAGTGTTCTTTGTGGTGGAATAGAACTGCAATTGGTAATTTCAAATCAATCCAATATGTGGTGGAGTACTGGTAAAACACACTGAGGCAGTCTGTCTTCTAGTGTATATTTCTGCTGGCAGAGACCCTGGATCTCCCTAGCCAAGCATTCAGCACTGGGATATAATCTAGATTCCCAGCAAATTCTCAGTTAAGTGCAAGATGTTTCTCAAGCATGGAGCCAGAGATCAAACCGAAATAAAGCTCAGTCTCAGAAATATCTTGAAAACTGTTTGAGTAACCTAGTGTATACAAATATTTTAGGTCAACTATCATATTCTCTCAAGACTTGTGGGCGTTTTTGTATGGGTGCCAGCAGCACTGCATCTCTAAAGAATGGAACCAATGTAGATTTTGTACTTCCACTACTGTGTCAGTGTATCCACCCACAGCTTGATAATGTCAGTACAATGTGATGGAAAATTTTAATTATTGTTTGGCTCTTGTGTTGTTTTAGTTGTTTTTTTGCATCAGCATTGCAAGAAAAAGGAGAAGGTAGTATCCAGGGATGTGAACCAGAAGGTAAATCATCCAACAGTTTGAAGACAAACTTGCCTGGTATCAATTTGCAAAGTGGTGCTGGAAGCTAGTCTTTCGGTTTTTTGGGGTTTTTTGTTGTTTTTTTTTTTTTTCCCCACCTTTAAGAGCCTGACCTTAAATTAGAGGATAAACAATCCTCAACAATTTCTTCTTTTGCCTTCCTGAAGGTCTATAGACTCACATCTCTGAAGAGAACACACTACCCATTCACATGACTTCCTAGAGCCACAAACATGTTCAGATATTCTGTTGACAGGAGCAAATATGACTTAGGATGTATCACACTGAGAGATGAGCCCAGATCAACAGACTGTACTGCTAACCATCTACCAGCTTGGTTAAATTTGTGGTGCAGACAGAGCTTAAGCTGGTGTCTCACTTCATCACAGTAACCACTGTGCAGTCTGCTGACCATCTATGTTTAAGTATTTTGGCAGAATCCTGTTTAAAATTGGAAGGAATGCTTTTAATAGTCTGCATTTCTTTTGGAGGCCTGCATTAAGGATATAGTTGCATCCCACACATACATAAGTCTGATTGGAAAGCATGATATGGCATAGATGTACGTTGTGGCTGCAGGATGTCAGCAAGACATATTTAAAGTATCGTTGGCTGAATGACAGAAAAAAGATTCAGATGTTTTAAGGTTAGAGACCAGATTCAGATCTTTCATATACAAAAGCAGCAGCAACTTTGCTGAAGTCAGTGGTGTTACTGTGCTGTAATGAACATGACAAGATTCTGCCTATTTAATTATTAGAACCAAAGCACATCCGTGCTTTTGTGTCACTTTGAGCTTTTGTATGTGGAGCTGTGAACCTCCTAAGAAACCACTACACTTGCCAGCTGTTGTTAGTTTTCACACAGGAGAATTTAACTCATCCAGAATTCATGTAGCAGTTGAGAAGATGAGAAATCCATTGCTCTTCTACAGTCTGTGGTATCTGAAGAGGGTTCCCATATATTCCACTCAGGTTTCTGGGGTTGTTCAAAAGACACCTGGTTGGTTTCTGAGTTTTGTGCAATTACAGAGAGCTCTGTGGTTTGCACATGCAATGTATAGATCTCACTTTGACTAAAACATTTGCAAATTCACAGCTTAAACATTAGTCCTTTCTCCATTTGTCTTCCCTCTCCAATTAAATTACAGTAAGGAGAATTTATTTTCATATTAAATATTTCAGCTGCTTTTTTTTTTTTTTTTCTTCTGTTTCTGGATCACAAAATGAAATGATGGCCTAGGATTGCACTGTAAAGCTTTCCTTTACAACTACCAGGACAAGAAATTAATTTTAAAAAAAAAGTGCAAATGTAACCAATAGATGAAAGTGAGGATCTTACCCAGAATTGCTAATTCCCAAGAGAGTCTTGGGGAAAATACCAACAAAGAGAACAGACCCTATTGATAGGACCCCAAGAAGAGACAACAGTGAAATAAAGGATCTCCTTGTCTTGTTTTTTCATATTACTATTAGCATTGCTATTGTATTGATGCTAAAGCATGAGCAAAATCCTCAGAGTGACAATTATGCCTTGATCAGAAATAACAGTTTCCTGGAAAACAGTGATAAGACAAAAGCACCTGGAAGAGGAATGGTGTAAGCTGTTGCCCTGTGCATCAGAATTTGCTGAGCTGAGGAAGTCGTATTGTATCTGGCATTTAAGCAGGTGAGTCACTTTACAAAACCCTCTTTTTCTTTGAAGGATCAGAGAATGATTAACAGAGTGAGTCTACTCAAATTAGGTGATGTGGATACAAACTTGCTCTTCAAATGGAATATTGATAGCAACATAACATTTTGTGGCACATAAATATTTTTCTAATACTTCCTTGCAGAATTATGGGATGAGATGCTGGTCTGTGCTGTGGATGTGCTGAGTATTAGTTGCAGTAAGGAACTTGAATTGTGGTCATGTCAACAAACCAAAGTGTTTTCAAAGACTGCTGACAAGTCTTTGAGTAATCTATATTGGATATACACTGACTGCATGCTGGCAAAATGTCTTCTAGGTATAAAAAGATGCATGACTTTGTAGATAGGTGATGTCATCCTTAGAAGCCTTGGTAGTGAATTCTGCAGCACATCCATCCATGCCTTTGCATCTTGATGAGGACACGTGTTAGAAAGTATTTCCTGAGATTGAGTTTGTACACCTACAGAGACCAACAGATCCACCTCTTCTAATAGCAATCGTGGGATTCACTGTGACAACGATAAATATTGAGAAGTGTAAAAGACATATATTTGAGAGAGGTCTATTTGTAGGTGAGATGCTGCGGGTGGAAAAACATTCAAAAGAAGTTGAATTAGGAATATAAAGTGTCTATGAATAGAAAACACAAGGCAGAATAAATCTTCTCAGATCTTACTCAATTCATTTTCAGATTGGTTTGGACGAGCTAATTATTCCTTCAAGGTTATGCCAACATTAACAAAAAATGCTCTGCAATAAGAGATGATCTGTAAGGTAAAAGAATGCTGTGCAGTCTGATATCTGCAGCATATGCCTTGAATGAATCTATTTTTGAGTAGCTCTAGTCTGATCCTGTGGACTTGCTGTCCATTAATACAGAATGTACACTTATAGAGCACACTATCCCATTGAATTTAATGCATAAAGAATTAATTGTGCACTCTGAAATACCCTTGGGATACAAACCAAAGCTCAGTGAATGGGATCAACCATGAGATTCACTTCAAAATTATACTCGTGACCCAAACGAACAGAGGCGCACTCCAGGTCACACAATATATTCTGTCTCTCCTTTGGGAGAACCGTACCTGTGAATCTTAACCCTCCTCATGTCTGTGAACCCAGCAGTCTGTCCTGCTAGAGACTTTGGGAAGCATGGCCGAGCACCCATGATGCTGGCAGCTTGACTGTACAGAAATGGGGGATTTAACCAACAGGGATTCCATTCCAAGGAAACAAAAATAGGAACTTTTGGATCTTGGCTGCACAGTTCTAAGTATCAAATCAACGTGAAGGAAGTCAGAAAGGTAGATCAGAACAAATCTACCCAATATTTGCGAATTACTACATGAGCCTTTCTCTCAAAGGCAGGAAGCTGAAAAGAGAGAACTCACCTGCTAGTAGCTTTTTTCTCCCTCTGTGTTTTAATATTGCACACTCACAGGCTGGATCTTAAAATCTTTGCATATCAGTAAAAAAAAAAAAAATCTGTGTTTTTGTTACAGCACAGTTCCCTGCATTAATAAGTCCTAAACCTTCCTTCCCTATTCTCTGACTTTCCATTTTGAGCTTACATTTTTTTATTCCTATGGGAGGTTCCCCACTTTCATTTCCATGCAGTTGTGAAACTGGGAATCCCATTACCATTGTTCATATGACCTCCGGAATGTGAGTAAATGTTTCATAGCAGGCTGTTCTCCAGTGCCTGTAATTAACTCCACATATATTCCTCTATCTATTGTGCTGGCTTAAGATCTGACCTAATAGAATCAGTGGAAGCCAGAATATAAAGTAAAGCTTTATAGAAAAAAAAATCAAATTTGTGTAACAGGGTGCTTGTTTAAAGAAAGTGCTTTTCTTGGTGATAAATCTTTACCTGTTTACCTTGCACACTCTCTTCTTTTAACAAGATTGCACTTCCAGGGAAACTCTGCAAGTATAAAGCAGTCCTTCTAAATGATCAATCCTACTTGCAGTGTACGAGACCATGGAAAATGGTTGGGCATCCTTATATTTTTAAAGTGTGATGATGAGCATGTATCACTGGTGAATAACTTGAATGAACCTTTATGTAGCTAACAAAAACTTTTCATTTAGTAAGTCACTTAAATATCTTGTCATCTTGACTAGCCAGCACTTTATTCAAAATTAGCTGCTTTTCAAGTAATATGCTTATGTCATTTTTGCTTTTACTTACTATGATATTTGCTTCCAGGAAATTTTCTTTGATTTTGTATTCTCTCACATTTTTACACCAAGTTTTTGACAGGACTGTAGTAATTCTAGATGTGGTGGGGAAAACACAGTAAGATTTGTAAAAGTAAGATAAAGGTAAAACACATGTCCTTCACTGGGATATTATTTCATTCATAGCCAGTACTTAGACCAGATTCAGATCTTAGCCACACTGCTGTGAACCCATAGTAATAACACTGAAGCCAGTGTACCAGCAGAGCTCAGAGTAGAACTTGGCCTTTGTTTTTTCAAGTACTACATTAAAATTTTCTATCTTTGATCCATTTGGTTTTCTGTGTGCTCAGTTTATCTTTAATTTCTGGTTATGTAGATTTAACCTTGATTAGCATGACTATTCAGAAACAAAGGCTTTCTTATGTTTTCTAGGCTTAGGCTGTTGAGATGTGTTAGACACAGCTTGTAGAGAAATGCTAGTGTCTCAGACAGCCTTTATATCATATTCCTCATGATGGCTTTTATGTGTGTCATTCACCTGGAACTGATATTTTCCCTATTGCTTTCACTATTCACCAAAAATATCTGAAAGAAAAAATTAAAATACAATTAATATGCATGTCTAGTTAATGAATTTAAATAAATTAGCATTAAAATAGATTCTGGATTTATTTAGACACTTTCTGCAGACGACAAAAATAATCTTGATGAAAGACTGAATTTCATCAAATGCCTCAGTAAAAAGTAGAGGCGTATTTTTCAAAACAGGAACTTTTATTGCTAGATTGTAAGACAGTCCTAGAACCAGACTCTGATTTCTGTGAGCAGTGGGAACCCTGGGATTTTGGTCTGCTGGGAGAGTGGTAGAGTACTACATTGAAACAGAGAGGATGATAGTTGAATCTGCTCTTGTTTTGGGAGAGGACAATGCAGATCAGCTGGATATAATTATGCTTAGCAGTACGGACTACTTAAAATGCTTCACTGAGCACTACCTAGTCCCATAATTCCTACAATAGAGGTACTTCTAATATGCTGGAAAAATGTATTACAGGCTGTTGGAGGCTCAGGTAAGGAGTATTGTCCATCCATAGTCAAAAGACTCGATATCCAGGATGACAGATGGCTGAGTGGAACCAGGAAAGGTGATAATATTCAGGCATTTGAGGAGGATCCTTTATTTGCATTAAAGGGGCATTTTCTCCTGGTAGGAAGCTTAGCTAGGTGCAGATGTTCTATCTTCCCTAGTTTTTGCTTTCCTTTCTTGCATGTAGTGAAGGAATTAATAAATAAAATACATCTTCTATAAGGTGCCTTTTGACAGCTACTGCTTCCCCCCTACACCCCCAACAGCAAATTTGTTAGCTCTTCTGGAGACATGGGCTAATTGTGATGACAATGTGGTAGCATGTTTAGAAAGAATCTCCTATAAAGAAAGCCTGATGCCAGCTCTAATAATTTTCCAACCCAAGCTAAATAAATATGTGTTTAAGATAGACCATAATCCCATAGCTAAATAGCTAGCTGCTTTGGACTTTCCTGACTACAGTCTTAGCTGAGATAGAACGTAACTTTTCACTGGCTTTTGGGATTGACATTGTTGGAAATGTTAGTGTGAAAACCAAGTAAAATACAGATACAAAGGCTTTTATCAGGGATAGTTCAAACTCAGCCAAAGATGATAATGGAGTGTGAACACTAAAATATTGCCTACTCTTAGTATGGAAAAATCAGGAAAAGCTGAAGGGGTTAAGATTAGAATTGGCTATACCTTCTTAGATGGTGTTTTAATCATCTCCAGGTTGCTTTCTACAAGTGAAGGTCTGCCCTCCAGATCATGGCACTGCAGTCTTAGGAGTGTGCTGATGAGGACAGGTTTGTGACGCGCCTTTGGCTGCTGCAGACACCAGTGTCCCAGAGAAGCTACTGCTCCCAGCAGTGCAGCATGTCAGTCGGGAGCTTTGCCATCAAGGAAAGGGTGACTCCAAGTTCTCTGCTAGGACATCTCTCTTTCTCTCTCTCTTGGATTTGCTTTTGTGCATAAAACCACTAAACCACCAAGCACAAGTAAATAGAAGTTACCTCATAGTACATTCTGATGAAGCCTATCAAAATAGCAAATAATAACAAGCCATTTTTAAAAAAGGTACAAAATTAGTCATAATCATTTTCCCTTTCCTCCCCCAGAATATCAGTTGTTAATCTTATTCCTCCCACAGGCTAATGACATAAGATCCTTCAAACAACACGTGAAAGCTAGAGTTGAATCAGAATACTAAAGAAAATTTACTCTTAGATAGTTAGAAAGATTTACTAAGTAATCTTGAGTCAGCTGTATTTTATTTTATTTTTTCAATCTAAAGCCTGAGCTTTCTGAAAACAGATAGCTTGGAATTTGCACCTCACTGCAACAACAGCTACGTAAATGTACCAAATACTTGTAGTTTTCTTTTAATGGAACGATGCAGTGAAAGATCCATTTATCTGGTTTAATAAAGGTTTTGTCAGCAGACCAGTGAAAATGATGAATTGTATAATGGTTTGTGCATTACTTTTTGTGGGCAGTTTAGTATGCTCCTATAGGCAGCAAGGTATTGGTAGGCTTTCAGGAGTCTGCAAAAACAAATATACAAATGAATATGAATCATGATGTTCTTACTGGTCTTTCATTCGTGAATGATTTAGTGCTAAATTTTTGATGTGATTTGGCAGTTTATTACTTTATAAGACTTTCTGAGCTGAGTGGGTGTGAGGGCAGGTGTGAGATAAGCACTTGGGATGTCAGTGCTGCTGCTTCCACCACTCAGGGAGGTGCTCCGGTCAGAGTATGATATGGCAGTGTGTACTCATTCTGGCAAAGAATCAACATTCACGTTGTTGATCATGAATTTACTGCAGAGATCTTGCAAAAGTGGAGACAGATCATATGATGCAGGTAGCCAAGGCAGCTGTCAAAATTACCTCTTTTCATTCAGGCAAAATCTTTCCCTTCTGAGGGGCTTGGAATGCCCTTCTGATGTTGCTTGGAAAAGGCAACCCTTTTTCATTGTTCAATAAATGTTGATGGTATGTCTATTTTCTGTTTGAAAATACAAAAAAGAAAAAAAAATAGTTTTACCCTTCATTAAAATATTTAAAAATTATTATTTGAATAGTTCAGTTGAAAACTGACATTTGGCAGGGATTATAGCTTTCATTGGGAAGGACTTTGGAGAGTTTCAGTGGAAATCTGGTTTGATTTGGCCAACTTTCTGAGCCTTTGAAAAGTATAAAATGGATAATGCCCAGTATGTTTTTTCCACTAAGCTCATATGGATATATTCATCGCACATTCCAGTGTGGATAACTAGGGGTATTATGAAACAGGAAATGAAAGTCCACAGGAACCCATGGCTCTCAGTTTCTGGTAAATCAACAGTTCCATGAGCTGCACAGGACTGACCTCTGCAGCGAGGCACCTGGGTGCTGTTGGTGGATGGACCTTCCCAGGGTCTGGAGATGTGCAGGATCGCAGGGAAGGGAAGGTTTCATGGGGCAACTTCAAGGGACTTAGTGTGGTGTTGTTTAGAGGCTCATCTCCTTGCAGCGAATATTGGGCACACAGGTGTTAGACAATGTTGAATTTAGCACTGTGACCTCAGCTTGGAGCTTCTAATGCATATGCTGCATTCAACTGCTTCACTATACCTGTTTATGAAAAAGCAACCTGCAGTAGCACGTGGTCCTTACAGGCTTCCTCAATTTCTTTGTGCTGTAGTCAGCTTTGCTGTGCCTCCTGTGCCAATAATAGAAGAGTATGTATCCCAGGCAAGACCCAGCTTTGCAATGGTAAGGAGTGGCATGAGGAAAGCATGCCCATGTTTATAGGCCACCAGTTCAGAAACCATTTGCATTTCCCATTCATATAGGTTCTTTAGTCCTCTCCTTGCCTAAATTATGCCCTGATCTTAAAATCACCCCTGACTAGGAATTTAGAAACACCGTTTTGGTAAATTGCCTCTGTGTTTCTTCACCTGCACTATCAGAATTGTTTCCTAATACTCAACTTAATACCTCTCTGGCAAGTTGTTGGTTTTTTTTTTTCTTTGCAGAGAACAAAGTATTTACATCCTTTTTCATAACAGTCTTCTAAATATTACAACTGTCATTGTTGCCTCTTTGCCTTGAATTTTATTGGCTGGACACACTGCTCACTTTTTTTCTTGTATGTTATACACCATTCTTTTTCGCTGTCTTTGTATTCAGCTCAGATGGTCAGTTTAGTGGGAAAAATATGTCCAAAGAAGTTTGGCAAGTAATAGCTAGGTGGGTAGTGTTCTCACACACAAAGCTGGAAAGCTGGAATGAATCCACAGACCTCTTCTTCTCCCCCCGGACCCCCCTCCCATTTTTTTCTTCAGTTCTCAGAAAATCCTACTGGTCAGGGTAAGGTAGGTGGAAAACACATCCTTTGTATCTCATTTTAAAGCACAGCAGTGGCTGGTGAAGAATTCAAGATTGCAAGACTAAGTGTGAACCTGTCTCAGCAGCTTAGCTGCTCTCGCCTGGGAGGAGAAAACCATAGATTCCTGGCCACATGCACCGCATCCATGCCTTTTTATGTGAAAGATAAGTTTCAGGAGCAGAAATCAAAGCTGGACACTCCCACATATGAAACTTCATCAGCTGGTTTGTGGGTGGACACTTCTCTGCAAGCAGGGACTTAGCCTCAGAGGGCTTACTGCTGAAAAACATCAACTGGTACACCCAGCTGACAGAAACCTAGAGCTAAAAGCAAGAAACAGGAGAGTATGTAAACTGAAGAAGTAAATTCCTTACAATGTTCCTAGCATAACATTTCTTGAGTAGTTGCAAGGTCAAAAGCTGGCAGGAAGCAGGAGGACTCAGAGGGGAGGAGATTGTGTAGGAGAACCCATGCTAAATATAAGCTATCCAATGGGTTACAGTCTTTACTGAGAACATCATTAATAAACCCTGGGAGTCAGCATGGTCTTTCAATAAATGTCTCTCCCCTTCTATGAGAAGATAGAACTTCACAAAATACAATCTACTTTTATTTAAAACAGTTCAATAAATTATGAATATAAAAGTATTTATTCATATTGTCAAGAGTATCCTGAGAGAATGTTCTCTAAAACACTTGGCAGACTTTCCACGCTTATTTCCATGAAAGAAGTTCTATTGTTCTCCATTTAACCATCCCCAAAGATTTCAGTTGCTCTCGCATAGCAGCATATTGCTTTTCACATGTCAGGGGATAATTTATTTCTTGAATTAATGAATGTAATTTCATTGAATTTAATATTTTAGCCAGGATTTATTATAGTGCAGTCTCTAATTTACGTTCAGCTCAGGTGAATAGTGCCTTACATTTGTCATCATAATGATGATTGATGGGAGGTCTCATTACAAAGCAGTAGTGTGATGGCTCCCATTTTATTTTGAATAGGAATGACTACCAAAAAACACGGCTGTATGTGACACTTTCTTGTCATTTTTCTGCAGCCTCATCTGAGGCCAATTGAATTGGTCCTCTTTCAGACCCAGTTTGAGGAAAATGCCTCAAATCTGGGAAACTGCCCATTCCTTGTCCAAAACTAACACTTCTGGTGTCTGCTGTGTATCTACAGTCTGGCTTTTCAGCTTTCATTTTTACTGAAAAAAAGGTAGGAGTTTTGGGTTTTTAAGTATTTGTTCAGAATTATTTATGCCAGCTCTAAGAGTTAAACTAACTACAAGGGGGATATTTGGTATTTGCAGTATGGAAAAACAACAGTTTACTGACTAAAGCTGCTTTGTTGATTGTGTAAATAGAATGAAAGGGCAGTTCATCTCTGAAGAGACAGTGAGTAGACACCGGAGTCACAGATAAAGAATAAAAACTGTGCCACCAAAGACCAAAATGATGTTGAACTCTAAGTATGCACACTGCTCTGGATGTGCACACCAAAGACACCAAACTTTAGATCTGTACAGAGACTAAAATTAACCCCCCATATGTTTTCTGGACAAAGCCTGAAACATTATCAAATCAGACATGGCTTCTACTGAGATCTGAAGACTTCTGCTGACCTAGTCTAAGAGCATAGGGTGTCTTTAGGCCAACTGGATCTGAAAATCAAAATGCTTGAGGTCCTTGGGTTTGTTGTTGTCTTGCAATTTATCTTGGATTAAAGCACTGTTGTATAATCAAGGATTAAAAGCATTAAAGCATCCTAAAAAAGCATAAGCATGTAATTTTGTGTGAGTTACCAGATAATAGATCTGAAAGCATTTTTTATTTTTTTAATTAGAAAATGTTCCTTGTTTTATTTGGACTGGTTAGCCAAGCAGTTAAAAAAAAAAATTAAAATCTGAGGGCTTCTCCTCCTTTGTTGCATATTTGGCATTTTAGAGTGTGTTGCAGGCTGATAGTCTTCCTGATCTACTTAAGTTTCAATCATGTAAAAGTGTACGCAGCTCACTAAACTGCAGGGACATGTATGCCTTATTTGATCATGTCAAAATGGGAATTTTAGCTAGGGCTTAGTCCAGCCAGATATAATCCCAGTGACAAAATTCAAAATATGAACATAGATAATTGCTTATACTGTTTTGGTAAGCTGTGGGTATTCATTTGAATTGTTCTAAACTCTGTTAGAGTTCAAAAATAATAGTTAAAAATATTTAAATTTAATACTGATTTTACATTGATATTAAACTTTATATTAAAATGGTATTTAACAGTTCTTACTATTGGTGTTCACATAGAAAAAAGAAATAATATGCCACCAATTCATAAAACAGACCTAAATTTTTGTTTAAAATAGTCTACATAATGTACTGCAAATGGTAGACTGAAATACAGGATTCATTTGCTGGGAGAGATTTTTAAGCATGTACTAGGTTAACTAGAGTACAGATTTGTCAGAAGGTTCCTTATTTGAGCTGAAGTATCTACTAATGGTTTGTGAGGGATGCACACAGGATACACTTAGCCAGGAAAGACCAGCTCTTCCTTTCCACAGTAGGTATGAAATCATCCCAGATCATAAAACACGAGCTATTAGAAAACCTGCACGCTATAAGGAGGTGTGTGGAACTGACAGCCACCACACAAATCTGTGGTGGCATTCGGGGCATGAGGAGAAGAGCATTCAGATATTAAATCCAGGGTCAAATGCTACGCTTAGACTCCTAAAGGTACATGCTGAAGAACACAGACTGTGTTTTATAGCCTAATTTCTGGTCTGATTCTAAATTTCAGTACTTCCCCAGGTTTACCATTGGCTTTCATTTAATCATTGGGTGCATCACTGCTTTTGCACTTTGGACTAGCAAGGGCAGGGCAGGGTGCACATAGCATGTACAGGGATCTGGGCTCACCAGCCTTGGATGAGGACTACCAGGGCAAGCCAAAGCTTTTGTCTGATCTGACAACTGTTGTTTACAACTGTTATTTAAGAATGGATTAAAAATTCAACAATTTCTGAAGTGTAATGTAAGTGATTGGAGGCAGGCAATTTCTCCCCTACTCTCCCAGTAATTAGATTTTGCTATTTTGTAGCTGTATTTTCCAGGCTTCTCAGCAATAGTAAATACTTTCTTACGTTAGTGAGCTCAATTTTGATGGCAACTACCTTGCATGTGCTGATTGCTGCAACCGCAGAAAGGAGGTACTGTACTTGATGCAGAATTCTAAGAATCAAAAGACTCAACATAAAATCTGTTATTCTCAGTAAACACTGTGATGTGCTCTTGTACAGACATGTTTGCTAGGTCTTTATTTCCATATATTTTTCTGTTCTTTACTCTAGGAGCAGTGCACTTTAAGCACTTTAATCTACCAGAGACATATGAACTGTTTCACCAGGAGCTCTGAGGGAATATAGTTATTTTTCTCCAGGTTCTCTGCAAACACTGAATCACAGGTAGGAAGGATTTAATTTTTTAAGGATTAGCTATTTAAATTGCCCTCTAAGCATTGAACTGGTAGTGATTAGAGTTTAAATTTGTTAGATACTGGTCACCAAATCACATAAGACTTGCAAAGGACACTTGCCAAGTATCAGAAACATATTAAACATTTTTTAATTTTGGGCATTTTGAAAGAAATTTTATGGGGAAAAAACATTGGAAGTGGAAAGCTGCTGTTTGGAGTCCCACACAACAAGTAGCAGAAGCAGCTGACAGAGAAGGTGAATCACGTCAGTTTGCAGAGATAAAAGCCATCCAGCTGGCTTTAGACATTTCTGAATGAGAAAAGTGGCCAGTGCTCTATCTCTACACTGATTCATGGATGGCAGCAAATGCCTCATGGGGATGGTTAAAACACTGGAAGCAGAATAACTGGCAGCACAGAGGTAAACCTCTTTGGGCTGCCACACTGTGGCAAGACCTTGCTGCTTGGATAGAGAAACTAGCTGTAAAAGTCTGTCATGTGGATGCTCATGTACCTAAAAGTTGAGCCACCAAGGAACACCAAAATAACCAGCAAGTGAATCAGGCTGCTAAAGTGTTCCAGACAGACTTAGACTGGGAACATAAAGGTGAACTATTTTTAGCTCGCTGGGCTCATGATACCTCAGAACATCGAGGAAGAGATGCAACATACAGATGGGCGCGTGACTGAGGGGTGGATTTAACTATGGATGCTGTTGCGTAGGTTATCCGTGACTGTGAAACATGCACTGCAATCAAACAAGTGAAGCGAATAAAACCTTTGTGGTATGGTGGATGACGGTCCAAGTATAAGTATGGGGAGGCCTGGCAAATTGATTACATCACACTTCCTCAAACTCACCAGGGTAAGTACTATGTGCTTACAATGGTGGAAGCAACCACTGGATGGCTGGAAACTTATCCTGTACCTCGCCACTGCCCAGAATACCATCCTGGGCCTTGAAAAGCAAACCCTATGGTGACGTGGTACTTCAGAAAGAATTGAGTCTGACAATGGGACTCATTTCAAAAACAATTGGGCCAAAGAACATGGTATTGAGTGGGTGTATCACATCCCCTATCATGCACCAGCCTCTGGAAAAACTGAATGATACAATGGACTGTTAAAAACTACTCTAAAAGCAATGGGGGGTGGAACTTTTAAAAACTGGGACAAGCATTTAGCCCAAGCCACCTGGTTAGTTAACACCAGAAGATCCATCAATTGAGCTGGTCCAGCTCAGTCAGACCCATTACACTCAGCAGAAGGGGATAAAGTCCCTGTCATTTATGAAAGGAATCTGTTGGGAAAAAACTGTGTGGGTATTTCCTGCTTCATGCAAAGGCAAACCCATTCGTGGGCTGCTTTCGCTCAAACACCTGGAAGTACTTGGTGGGTGATGACAAAAGATGGTGAAGTATAATGTGTACCTCAAGGAAATTTAACTCTGGCTGAGAATACTCGCTTCAAAGCTGTATATTAATTGCATAACATTAACAGTGTTCAATAAGTGTCTTTCAGGATAATATCATGGCGATAACAGGAGCTAGCCTCATCAAGTGGCATCCAGTAACCTCCTGAGATGAATCTGCAACCTGTAGGCACGAACTGTGATGAATTCCATCTTTCCTACTCTGAGAGACTGTTATAATAGTTGGAAATCTACAATCATGAACTAAATCAACTTTTCTGTACAGAGAAATGATAACCTAGTGATGGGTATGATCTAAATGGTATGGAATAAGGGGTGGAATGTCCTGGTTTGGGTGAGAACAGAACTGGTTCTGTTCAGTGATTTTACTTTTCAGTTCAGTTTTTATAACTAACTGCACTTTCTGAAGTGAGCAGCATGTTTTCACAGACAGTGTCTGCTTCTAGCAGTGATAACACCCCATGATTAGATGAGTACCAAGGATTTGTATGCAGACCAAGGACACTGCTGGGTCTTATGTACCACATTGGGGGGTGCAGAAAGTGAAAGGCTGCACCTGCAGGGAGGAGTAGACAGGGCACGTGACCCCAAACTGACTAACGAGGTATTCCTTCCCATATATGTCATATTTGGTATAAAGCTGAGACATCTGGAGGGTCCAGCTCACTCTCTCTAGGGGCTCCCAGGCTCTTAGACAGCTTTGCCAGCTTTGCTTGGTGTGGCTCAGGTCCTCTTTCGGTTCCTTGCAGGAGGACTCTGCCCATTTTGCCTTCAATCCCAATCGGTGTGTTCCTGAATCCGGTACCAGAATCCAGCTCCTGAACACAGCTCCCATCTGCTGCATGGCCCCATCTGTGACTGCCCCGGTGCCTGCTCCACCGCATCAGTGGTGACGGTGATGTAATTACCATCAGGGGGTTGGGTTCAATACTGGTTTTGTATATATTCCATTTTTATTATTTTTTTAATTTTCATTAAAGTTGTTTTAATTTCCTTTTCTAATCACTAAGTCTCTCTCCCTTATTCCCTCTCTCTTCCCCTTTGGGGAGGGAGGGGAGTTAACAGATAGTGTCCGTTATAGGTCTAAGGGGCCACTCTGACCCTAAACCATGACAGGGGGAAACCCAAACTAATCACCCACTGTTCTATTTCATGTGGTTGCATTACACTGATAACTGGAGTCTAACTGATGTTCTGTTGGTAAAACTAATTTCCAACCCTGCAGCTTGACCATGCCAGTGCTTTTCAGTTACTCTTCTGCCTCCATAAAGGGTCTAGATATCCTAACCACCTTGATAGTTCCCACCAGCATTTCTGTCGGCCATCATATGCTGATGTTTCTTTATCTACTCTTTTCTAGGACAACCTTATCTTTTCTCATGTCTTCTGTGATCCATGACTTTGGTCACCTCTTTTCAACTTGCTCTTCATTCACAGTTGTTCTTAGCAAACATCCTTTTCTTTTTTTCTTGCAAGCTGCAGAATAAATGTTTTATCAAAAAGTATATACCACATAAATATTTCTCTCTTAACTTTTAATGGTAAATACTCCTAGTATTCTATATTGTTCCCTAGTTTGCTATCTGGTCCTCAAAGTCACAGTGCTGTATTCCTTTACTGATAATGCCTTACAAACCTGACCCTGCAAGCTGAAATCACCATGTCTAATATTTGAAGAAAGCATTAAGTTCAAGAGCAAGTGTTCCAATTTAGCATCCTGGGGTAGATATTCATTGTGGAAGTGTTTTTTAACTTGTCTTTTGTCAGCAGCCGGGCCAATAATCCCCTAAAACATGAGGTTAGTCTGCCATCAGCCCAGCTGTCAGCCTTTGCCCTCAAGTTTACTGGAGGAATGCCATTTTCATCATAAATAAATATTTAAATTACCTTATCTTGCATAGTCAAATAGTTTAAAATTCATCATGATCTAGCAAGAGATACTTGTCATATTTATTTTTTAAGAAAACACAGAAAATGGCTTGCATTTGTTAACCATTTATTTCAGTGACTATCAAGAGCAAAAGAGTGGGCTGGGTTAGTACTGTGGGTTAACAAAGAGAGAGGAAAACACAGTGACTGACATCATTGTTCAGGCTTGCACTTTAAGCAATGTCACATTTGTGGTAAAGAGATAAGAAGTGGCTAGTCTGAGGTACCCTCAGGGAGCTGATAAGTGAACTACTGGAACAAATGGAAGGAGGATTATGAGACTGGGAGGGAATAAAATTAAAACTGATAATATATGGAGTCTTGCAGCTATTTCTTCTGCCTCCCAAAGAATAATTTTAGCTGATGGTATTTTTTAGAATGATTTAATAATGAACAGACATTTATGGCTTATAATGCTGACAAAGGGAGGAATTTAGCAAGTGACTGCAAGATGGAGGTGAAAAGAGCTGAACATTATATTGGCAAATTGCTACCAAAACAATTTTCTTGCAAATTGAGGAATGGTAAATTTATTTCTGACTCAAAAAATAATTAAAAAAAAAGGCACTAAATGAGAGGGAGTACACACCGTGATATGTTTGATTATGATCAAGCACTTATATTAATTTTAAAATGTAAGTCATTGTGCTGCTGCTCCATGAAGGGTGTACAAGACTATTTATGAAAAGTGTGATTTCTGTCTAGCAGTGGATGCAGAATAAAGGAGACCCTGAAAGACACTAATGTTGCTCAGAAGGACAGATAACAACAAAAACTTTATGATATTGACATATGATATTAAACTGAACCGAACTCAAACAGGATTCAGATTTTTTCACCAGAGGATACCTACCTCTAAAAAAGAAGTAAGACAGCTGCTCCTTTTATTTAGCTTTATTGGATATACTGCAGTGAAATGTATCCCTTCATCACCAGAGATTCAACAGAACTTCAAACCAAACCAAAACAGTAGCAAAATGTATAAGCAAAATAGATGGGATTTTGACAAGAATTGAATGTCTTGAGATTTTCCTGTTCCTAATGTAGAACACAAATATCTGGTCAGAGGAAAGGAATGAGAAGGCTGCTGCCTTTACCGTCTTCTATATTTCACAGTCCCCCTTTTTCTTTCTTTTATAATTTGTAGTCTTGTCCAGTGTCTCTTTTTCCCACTCAAATACTTGCTGACATTTTCTACCTCTTCAAGAGTTCTCCTTGCTCCTTCCCTCTCTACACTGCTTAATCACCTGCTTATCTATTTTAAACCCCGCCAAACCAATTCTGTGGTATATACCGTATTTTCCTATCTTGTGGACAGGAGTTTGCTGCCATCCAACACTAAGGCCTACATGACGTGTTTTACCTTACGTGGAGGGTTCTCCCATGAAATTTCTTTAGAAATAGGTCAAAACTGATGCTTAGAAAGGAACTTGCTTTCAATAGTTAACTTTTGTAACCTCTTCAGAAGTATTTTGGAGATCCCCAACAGACTGTGTATCACAGGCTGAAAAATAGCTACTCAGATTGTCTTCATCTATGTACTTATTATTCATGTAACTTGTTATTCTTAAGGGTGAAATATAGATACTATTTATTATGATTTGGCTTGTTTGTGTGTGCGAGCAGTGGGGGGTAGGTGTTCTTTGTTTTCAGTGAGGTGTCACTCCTGGCATCCCTGGTAGCTTGTACAAGACTGGCAGACAGTCCTTGCAGTGATGGGAGTGACCAAAACTGGTGCCATCCTCTGCAAGGCAGTCCACAGTCCCTTTGCTGTCCTCCTATGGAAAAAAACCTTTCTCTCTTAATCCAATTTGTGCATCAATCAGAGAAGAGAATATTTTAAAGTGTCAGGGGATGGAAGGAGGTGTTGGAAGATCTAGTTAATGGCTTACTAAAACATTTTTATGTACAGTACAGACTGAACCTCCTTCTCCCATAATTTAAACTCCTACGGTCTGCAGAACGAAGTTTTTGTGCCAATATCAGTTATGTGAAAGTGCAGAACAATTAAAGGCTGACATACTCAATTTGTTGCTTTTGCTGGACTGCTGCTGCCAGAACCTGTCACTTCAAGAAACCTATTGTAATCCTATTCCTCTGTTTTTGTAAAGCATGTTAATGTAAAGCTCCGGTCACAGCAGTTCCTCAATCAAATGTGTTTGTGGACAGATAAATAAAGAAGCAGCAACAGGAATATGTTAAAAGAGGTCATTAGCATGTACCTTACATCAGATATAAAAGTACTGTAGTTAATCATAAGGACATAATTTTTCTTAACCTTATTTTAGATGGCTGGTTTAAGTACAATTCATGCTACGCACCCACTCTTGTCTATTTTAATCGACATTTTAGACTGATGGGTAAATTAAATCTATGTAAGAATAGAGACCTAAGATACATGATAGAACAAATAAAAGGCTGTTAGGCCTCTCATTCCAGCATTACAATGTACTATATAGAAGAACATAAACAAACTCAGTAACATAAAATGAAAATGCCTATGAATGTTCCAAATCCATCTGACAAAAAGTCAAAGTAACATAATGTCCTTTCCATAACCATTTGGTGTTAACAAAGCATCTACAAAATAATGGAAAAATTTCATGGTTCAATGTGCTCTGATCACTTCTCATCTCTTGCAAACACTTTAGATGTAGATTAAGTAATTTCATTTAAATACTAATAGTTTTGTTTCACTGATAGATTCTTCCTATATAACCACGCAACAGGCTTTTTGTCCCAGCAGTAGTTACTTATAAATGGCATTGATCTATTGATGTTCTTGGTGCAGATCAATTGTATCTTACCTGAAATTGTCTGTTACGCTTCATTTTGAACAGATTTTGTTCTTTAAAGAGTAAATTATCCCTATGAGCAACAGTAAAATTGGAGAGAATGTCTTGGCAGCAAAAATTAAAAAACACTGATGTAAGCCATCTCACTATGTCACTAACCCTCCTACTGTTTCTTGTGCTTGAATTTCCTCTCTCTCAATTTACCATCCATCTGCATGTACATGCTGAAACTTCAGTCCATGCCGTGTACAAACTCTGTATAAGCTGAACTTATGTTAATAAGCAAATATAAGTGTAAATTATTCTTGCTTTTGCCACCAGTCTGGCAAATTCTCTTTCTCTAAATCAACAGGAACTATTCCCACGATAGTTCTATCATCAACATTCCCCCCCCAGCGCAATGTACTAGGAAATTGTTGCCAGTATTGGTATTTTTGACACCAGTATGGTGCTGTAGCTCAATTATTCCCCACACACACTGGGGTTTTTTTTTGTTTGGTTGGTTTTGGGTTTTTTTGTGTTGTTTGTTTGGTTTTGGTTGTTTATTTGTTCGGTTTTTTTGTGTGGTTTTCATTTGTTTGTTTTTTCTTTTTTTGGGGGGGGTGTGGGGTTTTTTTTGTTTGGTTGGTTTTGGTTTTAATGTAGTTGATACTCTCTATGATGTTCTTTTTCTGGCTTACTTCATTCTGTCTCAGACATCTGGTTATTAAGTTTGCTGGTTTTAATATACTAATTAGCAGTATCAGTATTCTCAGTTCAAAGCATTACAGAAATCCATGCTGTAATGTTCAAAATACTTGTTCCAGTGAAAACATCAAGATAAGTAATCTTCTGAATTAGAGAAAAGGAAAAAAAGAAAGGTCAGCTTTCCACCTGAACAGAAATTATGTTTAATACTGTGTTCTTCTGAATGAATAAAAAATTTGTTTCAGAAATTCACTTTCCTCCAATTGCTCAAACACTAGAAAAGATGTGTCATGTCAAGGTCCAATCTAACCTGTATTGTACCTTAGATTCAAAGGATAACTAACACTTAAATGTATAAGAGCAAGGGAGGCACAGCGTAATAAGCATATAAAGCCTTCATCTTTGGAAACTGAGCTGGTAACTTCCTGAAATTGTAGCAAAGAAGAAATTCATGTTAATGCCCAGTATACAGACCAAATCTGGTAGTCTGCAGAATTTGGATCACTTTTTTTTATGAGAAACATCATTTTCAGCATTAGCAAAAGAAAACAGCAAGTGTTTTGCATATCATTTTCCAAACAACTCTGATGTTCAGATGCAAGCAGGATTTGCTTTTATCAGTGGTAGGAAAGAACACTGCAGCCCCTGAAAGATTAATATCCATTATTATCAATATAGACTACATCTACTTTTGACAGAAACACTTTCTCAATCAAGATCTGAAACTGTGATCCAAATTTACTAAATGTAGGACATCTCTATAAGCATGTCTAATTTAGGGTATTAAACATGTTATTTGACCAAATTCTCACTGCTTCTGCATCAATTTGTTCCCTTGTGTCATTAACATTAGTGTTCTGAAGAATCAGGAGTATATACAATGCAGCTATTATCTGTGCAGTCCTGAGAAAAAATGGCACAGTGAACAATTCTACTTTATAAACCCTAGGATGTGGTGTGGATATTTGCACTTCTATAATTATGTCATGGATTTTTTTCATTTGTAAAAATGCAATATGACTGGCTCCAAAGCATCCAGTGGCACTGGGACACATGACAGTTACCTTTCTTGAACCATCTGTGATGGGGTATTACCCTTCTTAATCAGTGGCTGTGTATGGGGAGGGAATTTGATGAGGTGATCTGACTTGAGCTGTCTACACTGTGTAGTTTGCTGCAGGCATTGAGTTTGTGTTTTGTTGTGCTTCTAGTGATACAGGTAATTTGTTTTGCCTGGCAGTCAACTACACCCAGATTTGATTATGGAACAGATGGCTGCCACTCAATCCTGGCAGGTTAACATCATGCTACTGGGTTGTAGAAAACACTGCATAATTATAACGGAAAAGATTCAAGATTCAAGTTACATGTGCTGTAACTCTGAGCTGCTGACTGAAACTCCTGGGCAGGACTCGATGACCTTGGAAACATGACTGGGCTGATGACATGGCCCTGCACTGAAGTCTTGCTGTGTGTTCTGGTGAGAGCACAGCTAACTGGTAGAGCTGGGGAGTACAGGCTGTGAAGGGGAGGTGTCTCCATACCACATTGCAGAAAGCAGCAGATTGCATTCACAGAGAGATTTGGAGCAGTGAAATGAATGACAGTAATGTTGTGTTAACAGGTAAAGTAATTTGGCAGAAAATAAACCCCCTTGTGTTCCAGCTTGCCCTCAGATATCAGAGGGGCTGTGGACGGCAAGGCTTAGATTCTGAGTAATGTCTAGTTTGGCACTTTGAGTCTGATAACACAGATACACTCAACAGTGTGCTGCACCTTCTGTCTGGTCACAGTTGTGGCCAGCTATGTGAAGGATGCAGTTTATTTAGAGCTATAATTTTGATAACAAGGATGCACTCAATAACACACTGTACCTTCCATCTAGTCACACTCTTACACATGGCACCCAGTGAGAGATGGTTTTGACCAGTGCAGGTTATTAAAGCAATGGGATTACAGGTTCTTACGGATTGCTGGTGATAAATATACTGTCTGCAAAAGCACATGCAACTATCAAGATTAAGTAATGTAGCTCAGTTACAAAACAAGTTAAAAAGTAGCTCTATGGAGATTTCTAAGTTTTCCAAGAAACCACTCAGGAAAGTCCAGATCTTATCCAAATGTGTCCCTGTGGGGAAGAAGAGAGACTCAGACAGTTAATTGATCTCAGAAGTCAGAGGTGATTTGCGATGGTATCTTTCCTGACTCGGTTATGATGATGCCTTCCCTGACTTGTTCATGATAGTATCTTCTGTAACATTCCCCTTTTCTTAAAACATTTTTATATTATTACTATCTTTGAGGTGGAGCTTGAGTGACTCTAGTCATACATACCTTTATTAAGATTGGTGTAAAATTCTCTCGCTTTTAAATGTATAGATAAAGAAAATTCAGGGTGTAAGGTCAGTGAGGGGTGGTTGCACTTTGGAGGTGGGTAGCCTTTGGGATGGAGGTATGTTTTGGTGTTATAATGACATTATAATGAGCAAAGTTAGCACTTTGTCAGAAAATAACAGACTGTTGTCCCAGGGTGGCAAATATGCAGCTTATCAGTTCCATAGTACCATAAAGTTCCCATCTCTGCACTGATTCACAGATCCTGGCCATGAAGTTTTCACCTCACCCCACCCACCATGTTGTTCACAGTTAGTGTTGTCCAGGGAACCACCATGGAATGGATTCCTTGCATATCAGTTGCATTCCAACCTGTGAGCTTCTTTGATATTTTACCTTACCTTAATGTGTGCACAAATGCTGTACGTTTAATATGATTTTAAATTCTAAGTCACCTCCAGTCATTATTCCACATATTCCACCCCCTGACTATAGTCACTCAAGTTTCACTGTGTTAAAAGGAATTGGAAATGTCACATAAGCTCTTGTGGTAGGGATTGTCAAGTGCATATACATCTTGTGGGGCTATCAGATGGGTTAAGCATTTCACCATAATCCAAAGTTTAACATACAGGGCAATTGTCAAAACAAAATGCAATGCAGTGAGTATTAATAAAACAACAACAGGGTGCAGCATCTTGTTGAAGATTCCTGTAGCAGTTGATGACCATCTGAAAAGAGTGTCCCACCATTCATGTCCTCCATCCTTTTTGACTCTTTCCAACACTTCATGTATTTTTCTACATCATGATGGACAATAATTAGAGTCCTTTGTTCATTTTCTTGGGCCTCTTTCAACATCTGCTTCAGCTCATCATGCCATAGTAGTTTCTTCATCAATGTGAGATTCATTCCATAGAGAGGTAGTAGGTCATAAATCAGTGTATAGTTAGACTGCAGCAATTGATAAGATGTTACAGGAGGTAAATGATTAAATGTGCTTATGTCTACAAGAACAAAGTTACAAAAAGTTCTTATGCAAACACACCCTTTTCCAATATATACAAATACAGCTTATGGGGGTTTATCAGGATGTATCTCAAAATGGCAAACATTTTGTTCAGTTTCAATACAAATTTCTTGTGTCTTGATGGTATTGCTTTCACAAATTAATCCTTGTTCTCGCATAATGCAGGCATCAACATCGCCAGTTTGTCATTTATTTCCATTCTGCTGGGCCCATACTTTATGCTCTATCAGATAGAGTATTTTCATGGTGATTCAACCCCAGCACAATGATTAAGTATATGGTATATACCAAAGCATTGCATACCATTAAGACAAAGAGTGGCTATACTCTCAGTGGGAAATTATAAGTGAAATTAATGAGATGCCACCAGAATTGAAATTTCTTCTCAAATTCAGTTACACTATCCCGTATTATTTTCTGATTTTCACTAGGTAAGGTGTCTTCCTCAACTTCCCTTATAGTTATGTCTGCCATTGATTGCATCCATAGTTGGACTTGGATACAGCTAAGAGACAAAGTAACATTGTTTTGGGTTGCATCAAGTGCATTGATGATCAACTGATGGTCCTTTTCACCGGCTTCTTCCCACTGAGGTAATATAACCAATAAAAGCCATTGGTTGGTCCCAATGCTAAGAGAGTGGATAGTAGAGGATGTTTCAACCTGTTTCGATCACATCTTTCTTTTATCATCTTGAAGAGTTGAGAGTTCATCCATGCAACCATACTGACATAAGATGTGCTCAGGAAGGGTGAGCAAGAGGGTTAGATTACAGAGATATTGGTCTACATTGTCAATTCCCCTCACCTGAAGGAATATGACAGATTAAACAATACTATACTGACCTATATTTTTAATTAGATAAGGACCAATGTTAAAAATATAAGCCATTAGACTAATAGGAAGCTGAGTGCATATGTTCTGAAAAATTTGTAAGGGCAGAGGTTTTGTATCCTTTAAAATTGGTACAGACATTGTTTTATCAATCATAAAATCAAACAATTATTCAGTGTCTCTGTAACGCCAAAACAATACACAATTATAAATTTAATAAAATTAAAACATTCAATGTTATAATCTTCTGATTTAATAAAGTCAACATAAATTGTTTTAATTTCAATTGGTCTATAATAAACTCAAGAGCTGATTTTTTTTTTTTCCTAAAATGGCTTAAAGTTTTAGCCACTTAACATGCCCATACCAAATTCTGGGGTGCAAATAATAATTATAAATAACAATAATGGATCTCAAAATGACATCCATTGAAGAGGGCTTATAATAAATTCATAAAATATGACAAAACACAATAGGAATAGAGCTGAAAGCTTGTACCAAATACTCTGAGACATCTTGATTAGCGGAATGTTTTTCCATAAACAGGCTTATATTTTATGACATTTGAAACCCATCTAATTATCACAGAACAGCAGAACGAGTTCAGGATGTTTGAGAGGATCTGGAAGGCTGTTACTTTACAGTAAATGGCTTTAATCATCCTGATAACAGAACAGTGCTGTCTGTGTAAATAGTCTAGTTTCCCTTTTTTTTTGCCTCACCAAAATCTTCCATATCAGCTTTCTCTCTGAGCTCAAGCCAGAGAGGATGTAGACAGTCAAGTTATATCCCATTTGCCTTGTTTGCTGATTAAACAGGAAAGATTAGGCTCATGTCATGTTACCCATTTAAAAATCATTGCTTTTACAAGTATGTGTTCTGTCTTTTAAAGACATTTACCCTTTGAAAGAGAGAGGTTACAAGAGCATAAAATCAAAGTAAAGAGCATTTAGAATTGTGCCTAGTCTACATTTTTGTCTTTAAATAAAAAATGCCTTCATATCTTGCAGTTCTTCCACAGCCTCAGCTGGATGCTTTGGAACAGATCATCTTTCATCATCTCAGATGTGGATCTGACAAGGAGCTTCTGTGCTGAGACTGAATTCTGGTAAGTCTGAGCTCTGCAGGTTTGCTTCTGTCAGAAGGAAGAAGGTCACAGATAAACTTATTTGTGATATTACCACACAATTAGGATGATGAGACAATGTCTGGAAATAATGTAATTTACAATTAAAATCTAAAAAGGCAGCAGAAAGAAATGGGTATATTTATAAAAACAAGAAGCATACAACATTCTGGCTATTGCAAGTCATCTGGACAGATGATGAATATTTTTGGCTTACTTGATAGCAATGATTCATGAAAGTCACTCACAAAGATTATGTAAATTTTATAATTTGAACATTGTTACTTGTCTGTATTTATGCAAAGCCAACAAATACTTTCTCTACAAATTTATGCCTTACTGTGGAAAAGCACATCTCTGGGCTTTCAGGGTCCCCTTCACACTGACTGTCTCATGCACCTTCAGGTGCTCTCCCTCCTGCCTCCCACCATTAGGTGAGTGACTGGGGACCCTGGGCTCTCCAGTAGGGAGCTGAGCCTCTGCTTTGTCTCAGGTCCAGCTTCTGAACACATGCCATGTTCAAGGGAGGTTGAAAGTGATGGGAGAGGGGTAAGTCCTGTGCAAAAGGCTCACATGCCAAGCACTGGATAAACTGTAACTTCACCCAATTGCCTCCTTCATAAAGAATGTTCCTGTGACACCATTTTCAATTGTTGTTTACTCTCTATTTTCATTATCCCACCTGGTAATGTTTTAAAATGCACATAGGTAAATCTGAAGACAAATCCCAACAGAAAGTCAGAAAGCGAAGGCCAACAGATTGCTTTGCTTTTATAATCCACTATTGTAAATAAATGTGAATGCTGTAATGGATTAATTGCTTCCTTTCCAGTGCAGGCACGTTTATTCCTTGATTCGTTTTCATCAGGCAAGCTCTATGTCACTTTACATTTCATAGCTTCTCATAATGGAAAAGGGAGGTTTACCAATCATCAGAATCGCTTCACTAGGTATTTAAGGCCAAACAGGCTGTGGGAGATGGAGGGTAGCAGAAGGATCCAGAAGCAGCCACTTGCAGTCAGGGACATCTTTCTGGTGCACATCCCAAAGGGGATGCCACTGGGCAGACAGAGAGAGAGAAGGGACTGCTTTCTCTGCATTTGCATTGACTTTCCAGAGCTATTTAACAAAGAAGCAGAGAAAAAAAATTGTAATACAGTGAATGTGTGGTTAAACTTTTCATTTTCAGGTGTTCTTTTTCTCTCTCTGCTGATCAAGATTTAAATATGTTAGCAGATCTGCCTGGACAATACCCAGATATTCCCCAGAACCTCAGTGTTTCTTTCTCAGTCACTCCACAGAAGCAAAACAGGCAAGAAATTTGATGTGGTAGAAGTCTAGCTGGCTGGTCAGCCATAACTGCAATGAAATACCATCCACATTTTTTCTAATAATGCATATATGACAAAAAGCTGCTGCTTTTTTATTATTATTATTTTTTCTTAGGGGAGGGTGTTTAATTTGAGGGGGTTTTAGCCATTGTTACAAGTGAAATAATAGTTGCAATTTTGGATTTTACAGCTGGAATTTCCCAGTTAGCCATCAGGTTTGTTCCTATGGCCTAAGATCTCTCTTGTGGAAGAACACTTCTAGTGCACTGGTAAAATATGTCCAAAATATACAATTGGTTGTTGCCAGCAGCTAGGTTACAACTATCAGGGAACTATGCCCACTGTGAAGAAATGCTAAATAATCAGTGTGGTAATTCATTATTGTATGAACCTCAGTAGGACTGGATAGGACTTAATAAGGTGCCATGACCCATACCTTGAAATTGTTCAGTATGTCTTAATAAGAAATTATTCAAGCTGGACACATCTCTGCTCTGCCATTGTCGGGTTGTTTTACTGATACCAAAGATCATCTCTCCACTGATAATACCAAGTTCTGTAAGTAGCTACTGATTGTTATAAAACTGGACCCAAGAAGGGAATTTAAACTCTCATGCAAATCTGATACAGACGAGGCTTTCTGAGAGGTGATGACTGCCATGTAGAAGTTTTGGTCTGCTTATCCCTCTTTGGGAGGTTTGTTCCCTTTCTCAGTTACCTGTCTGAATCCGAACAAATTCATCCTTAGTTTGGTATGATGGGTCCTATAGCTCTGCTGTTTGTGGTACCTGTACATTCATATGGCTCTGGTTCATTGTGCAGTTTATTTCTTGTAGTACTTGTAGTAGTAAAACACAGAAAAACCACATACAGCCCGGGCTAATGAAATGCATAAATTGCTAGCCTAGTATGTGCTCAGCTGCTCTATCTGACCTCAGAATCTGCTGGTTCTGGTAGAGGTACAAAATGCTACACAGTTTTTGTCATAGGGGTCACCCAGCTGGTGTACAGAACATCCTCCAACATTTTAGTATTGATCACATGCCATCTTCAAAAATTAGGAAGTACGGAGATCTAGTAAGACATTAGCTTACGATTAGACCTTCTGCAGTTATTATTTTTCCCAAATATTTTTGAGGATCTTTGGGGCCCAGAAGCCTAGGGTCATGGGAACAGGAGGAAACAGCTGTTGCAGATTGTGCTTCACAATACAGCCTGAGCACAGGAGCTAGGGCGTGTTTTGGAGTCTGTCAAATGGGGACACACTTGGTGTTGCTGGGATTTTGAGCACTAAAGACGTTTTAAATAGAGCACCTTTCATGTATCCTCTATACATCTAGAGAAAAATAATGAGAGAAAAAAGAGAAAGAGAGAATTTCCTTTTGTGATAAATGTCTCTGTGGCTGAGCACAGAAGTACTGGGATGATTAAGGGCTGAGTCTATCACAATGGTTGCCTTGTGTCTCCTGATGAAAGTTAGGATGTTACTGAACAGCCTCCCACCCACATTGCAGCCACAGGCAACTACACCCAGCACTGTCTAGCAGGACTAAAATGTGTGTCCAAACACAGCTGTGAATAATATTTTTAGACATGCACAGGAAGACTGACTATTCTGCGTTGTGTGATTGGAAGACTATGAAAGGTTCTGGGATGCCTCAGTAAACCCAGGAGGGATGCTTTCAGCACAGTGGAACATTAAAAGTTCCCAATATTTTTAAAGTTTTATAGTGTAGTGACAAAAAAATATCACTCAGGCTAGGCAATCTTCATGGAAATATTTAGTCTTCTATCATGTGGGAAACAGGCTGCAGTTCTTAAATTCTGTTCTGCAAATTCAGAGTCAAAGGGTAATGATTCCCCATGTGGGATAAAATGGATATATTATGTGCAGTTGCTGAGAGCAATGATTAGGAATTAGGAGTAGTCCTTGCAAGATCCTGAACTTTAACTTTTTATTATGTCAATGATATTACTTTTACAGGCATAATTCAATAAGTAAAACAATACTGTCCATAAAATGAACATTCTTCATTTTTTCCAATTCTTTGGACTTTGTCTTGGATAAGACAAATTAGCCTAAATGTGCACTTAGAAGACACTGTATATGTAACATCTGGTAATCATGATTAACCTTTCCAGACTGCCCAGCACAGAAGTCAAATGGCACCAATTATCCCTCTCCTGATCATGTGCCAGTTTATATACATATATATATCTCTAGAGGTATAAGATTTCCACCTTTATTGAACTATGGTCTATGCCTTTTTGTCCCTCTTTCCATTTCGTGCCTTGAGTTTACAAAACAAAACAAAATCCCACAACTATTAAGTTGAATTAGATATTCTTAAAATATGGCCCAAGTACCTTATTTCAGATTACTAGTATAACAGCAGGTATATGATAATTTCCATGTTAAATATAAATATAGAAAGAGATTCTGTAAGATTTTAATAAACTGGAGAAGGTGCTGCCACATATAAAGCTTATCACTCTCCTCCTCCCTAGAATCTGGCTTTGCTGTTCTGCAGCTCAGGGCTTTGAAAAGTGGGGATTTTTTCCATGCTTGGAAGCAAAATAATCCAGTGTTCATCATAAATCTGCCATGTATGCAGCAGGAACTTTACAAAACATATGAAACACAGACCTGGGGGAAGAAGAAATGACTAAATGACACAGAAAATCTCTACTTTAGCCAAAAGGGCAGGAAAATGTGTGCTTTATGTCTGTTGCGGGGGACCGTGGGAGAGGATTGTGTGCAAATGAGTTTGGGAATGTCGAGTCTCCAGGTGGTGACTGTCAGAGGTGAGAGGTGTTAATTAGGCAGCCCGGTCTTGTAGTGAGCCCCAGCTCTTTCTCACTCTGCTGATTCACACAGAATAATTCATTATCCAGCACTGCTTTTTGACTGTCACAAACAAATCATGGGCTGGAAGTTTTTGCATCCTTCTTTCCATCTAGGAGATTGTATTTTGACTATAATGAAAGTTTTGCTTTACTCTTTTTTTTTTTTTTTTTTTTTTTTTGGGCAAAAGGTCAAGAAATAAGATTTTAATATGGGTTTGTTTATTCTTATAGCATCTAGTGCACGAAAATATATATGCACTTGAGGGAAAATCCATTTGTCAATACACAGAAGCATTTCTCTGCTAAGGTTTGATTTGCTCAATGAAATTTTTTTAAGCTACATTTTATTTTCAGTTGCTGCACTTGTCTTAGCAGAACCAGAATGTGTTAAATCAGTGCAGGAAATGGTGCTCTCTTTAGAAATAAGGTGCTAAAGAAATTTTGTAAGAAACACTCTACAAAGATGTCTTTTATTAATGATTAAAAAAATAGATGAGCATACAGAAATGATAATGATACAAATGGAAAAAGAATGTCTATCCTTACCCACCTTCCTTTCAAAACATACAGCGTATTTTACTGCAGTGTTAGAGACAACCAGGTCACATATTTTTAAATTATAGAATTGTGGACCTCAATCCCTTATAACTGGAGAAAGAGTTTTTCATGGATAAAGCAGAGATGTTATTCAGTGATACACTGGGGCAGTGATCAGTAGTATTGAGAACTGGCCTGTTATGGTGCCACTGTGGTGCCCACATGAGGTATTTCCAAGTTTGTAAACTATGAGCCCCTGGGGAGATACTTTAACTGTATGCTGGTGCTTAGAGCATCAGAGACTGTGGTAATTTGACTTTTTTATGCAGCCGTGCAGTGCTGAGGCATGAGTATTGGAAAGTGTGGAAAACTAAGACGAGAACATTTGGACTTAACTGTATGATGAATTCTTATTCCAACATACCACAATGATTACTGTGAGATAGACAGAAATTATCCCACCTGCAAACAGCCTAGGCAAGACTGAAGAACAGTACTGCAGAAGCAGCTTAAGCAGAACAGCTGTTCAAAGGTCCTTTTTTATTTCACCCACTTCCCAGGAACATGGCTGAGATTTCTAAGGTGTAAAAAAAAGAGCAATACTCCTCGTACTGTGGCAAGGGCAGGCTATGCAGTTTTCAAGGGGCTAAACTAAAGCCCTGAGCATTGTTCACTAAAAAGGGGAAGTTTTTCCTTCCCCACTACCTGCACACACACACAATTTTCTTGAATCACAGAGAAAATTAAAATGATTTCATCCTTTTTTTTTTTCCCCTTGGGATGTGAAGACTTAAACTCTTGATTTTCAAAGGGAGCTTAGTTTGGCTTTTAAAATTACATTCTTGCTCTTTCACCTGCACAGAATTTGAGTTAGAAATGCAGATCACTTCTTTCACTGGTTCAAGGCTAAGCATGCATTTGTTGGCACAATCTGATAATATCTATCCAAGTAATATAAAACAATTGTAAGGATATTTGCAGCCCGCTTCACTTTCGTCACAATTGCCATAAAACCAAGGGAATGTGAGGAATGAGTTCTGGCTTCATCTCTGAACAAAGCAGAGACTTCTAGAAAATACACTTTAATTACATTCCTCCTCTTGTTGGAAAGGTTGTACATCAGGAAAAGTCTTCTGGGTCTTTTCTGTGGCAGAAATGTAGCCATCATATAAAACCTCTAATAAGAATTGTCAGATATAACAATTTTATGATATCTGTTCATCACCCGAGCAGCAAAAGGAAGATTTCCTTAATGAATGCATTAATCTGATAGATGAGGGCCAAGGAGGAAGCAGGACAAAAGCAATGCCACAGCTTCACAGAAGTCCACAAAAGCAAGTATTTTAAAGACAGAAACACAAAGAGGTTGTTCTGGTTTAAGTGAGAACAGAACTAATTCTGTTCAGTGATTTTACTTTTAAGATCAGTTCTTCTTACTAACTGCACTGTCTGAAGCAAGTATTGGTGTGCAGACCAAGGCTATGTACCACATGATCTTGTGTACCATCTTGGGGGGTGCAGAAAGTGAAAGGCCGCACCTGCAGAGGGGAGTGGACAGGGTGACCCCAAATGGACCAAAAGGTATTCCAACCCATACATGTCATATTTGGTATAAAGCTGAGGGTCTCCCTCCACTTTGCTTGGCTTTGCTCAGCTCAGTTCGGGTCCTTTTCCTGTTTCTTCTTTAGCTGGCATCCAAGGAGGACTCTGTCTGTTCTGCCTTTGATCTCAATCTGTGTGTTCCTGAATCTGGTAACAGAATCCAGCTCCTGAACACAGTTCCCATCTGTCACTGGGACCAGTCTTGGACTCTCCTGGTGCCTGCTCCCCAGCATCAGTGGTGATGGTGACGTAATTGCCATGGGGGAGAGGGGGGTCGGGTTCAATACTGTTTTTGTATATATATGTATATATTCAATGTTATTATTTTCATTTTCACTAAAGCTGTTCTAGTTTCCTTTTCTAATTGCTAAGTCTCTCTCCCTTATTCCCTTTCTCTTCCCCTTTGGGGAGGGAGGGGGGTTAACAGAGAGCATCTGTTATAGGTCTAAGGGTCTGCCCTGACCCTAAGCTGTGACAGAGGTTCTACTAATGTGCATTTGTTTTGCCATTGCTGGTGGCAACAGCTGAAGGGGAATGATAGGTATGAAATCAGCTAGGAGGATGGGGCAGGGCTGAGATCCCAGTGCATATTACCCAAAGAGATTGTGGGCTCAGAAGTGCAGGTTGTTGGATACCTTGGAAGGTATGTCATTCAGAAAATACGCTACTGAAACTTAGGTTCTTGGATTTGTTTAAAAACAGGGTAATATTACAACCAGCTCTTGTAGATTATCTATTTTTAGTAGGCTGAATATAATAGCAAGGATTTTTGAAAAGCTCGTAATTTTCTCTCTAAGCTGAAATACAGATTTAGCCTCTGTGCGGGTGGCTAAGAAAATATCACAGTGTCCATAAATGTAAGGCACCTTTTTTGTTGTTTTAAAGCAAACTTTTCAGAGGCTTAGAGACATTGTTATTAAAATAGTCAGGACCTGAATGCTGCATGCTCCCACTGACATCAGAACAAACCTATCAAAGTGATTACACTCCTGTAGGATCAGATGCTGCTGGTCATGTCTCCAGTTGTTTACACAGGTGTAAATCTTCTGCAGCCAGCAGAGATACAAATCAGCATGTGAGCGTAACAGAGAGTTGCCTTCAGCCCTCCATTGAACTTGTTAAGGCTCCTACCCTGTGATAAATATACGATAGTAATAACGGTGAGGAAGTGCTCATTACTCATCACGGTGCCCCTTCCCATGCACACAGGCATTTGAGAGATGGTACCTCCATCACCCGTTCTGCTTTAGAAAGCTACTTCACGGTTTGTGCTTTGTGACCGTGAGGTGCAGCATGCTGGTTGTCACTCATTTGGTCAGGCTCAAAATCTGTTTCCTGAAGTTCTTTGCAACTACATGAGACCTTTCACTCTCTTCCACAGCTTTTTTTTGTCAGATTCAGCAATACTAGATCCCAAGGAGTGGTGGTTCAGCTCAGAGCATGGAACAGCATCTCCAGAGGACAAATTAAGTTAACCACAATTTTGAGGTAGCACTGGTCTGGTAAGAAAACTATGCATCAGCTGCTTTGAAAGGAGCCTTAATACCTGGTGGAAGTCAAGATTTACATGGTAAAATGAACTAATAGCTACTACAGTAAAGAATCTGTAGATAAGTGTTATGACTCCACAAGATGATGATACAGGTGATAAGAAGAATTTGTTATTGTGGTCATCTAGTTTTTTCTTTCTTATTGAACTGCAAAACTGAGTTTCATGTTGAGATAGAGTCAGGTAGTTTATTACTGTCATTAGTAATACAGATTATAAAATATGGTTGGAAGTTTTCGTTCAGCTTTAAGAATGACAAAACTGGTTTTTCTAAAGTTCATACTAATAAGTTGGTTCTCACAGTAAACACTCACACAAACACAAAGGGAATTTGATTACACTTATTTGGGGCCTGACAGAATAACTGCTTTCCATGTGCATTTTCTTCTTTATGCTGAGCTCCTCAAGGCTGGCTAAAACAAAGTACAAAAGGAGTTATTTATTTATTTACCTATTAAAAAAAAAAAGAAATTTCACTCTTTCTAACTGATGACTGACTTATCATTCTGAAATGTTCAAGATGAGTGGTTTTTTATTATAATTGTTATTAGGAAATTAAGCAAGGGCAAAGACATAAGACTTAGGCTTCACCTGGAGTGTATCACTAGTTGTTCTCTGTGTGTTAGAGCAGTTTGCAGTTGTGCTATGAGGATGAGGAGTGTTCTTTTGTTCAACACAACTGGTATGCAGGAATCCTTTTGAGATGCTGTGAGTGAGCCTGAGACAGACATTTATGCACTGCTCAGGTCATATCTGAAACCTCCCAGAAAGGCACAAGAACACAGGCCATGTCTATTATTGTTACCCATTTTCCTATAAACTTTGAAGAAGTAACACTGAATAAACAAGGGTACATATTTTGATCTGTGGTCTCCAGAAATATGGCATTGCATAGTTTTAGTAATGGCATACTCTGTACTGGAGAGATTTTATTTTGTACAGTCAGAACTTTCTTAAATCAAAAGTTCCAAATTAAAGAAGTGCTTGGAAACTGAAGCTGAATCTTGCCAATGGCCTGATGAGTAGGAGTTTTACATTCAGATTTTAAGGCTCTTCACACATTTTCTTTGGAAAGCTCAAGCTTCTCTCTTGGGGACTGAGATTGTATTTTAATGAATCAGAAAGTGTGAAAGCAATATGAAAATAGGTTGTTAAGTCTTGGGAGGAGCAGTCATTCAGAACTAGCTATCAGTGGAAAACTTCCTTCGATAGGTTACAGCTTTACAAATGTTGAAGGGAAAAAGTACTAGATATATAGGTAGTAATTACATAAATATAACTGTCTTAAGATGGTACAGTGCCTGCCTTTGTCTTTAGAAAGAATGGTATGAATGAAGGCTTAGTATTTTCCTGCATTAGGTAAGTTTCCATCTATTTATTTCACAATTAACATGTGAACATAAAGATATAGATAATATAACATTTTTAGTAAATTATAGAAAAAAAAAAAAAAATTGAGTAACCAGAATCCTGCTCAAACAAATTAGTATGAAAACCTGACCTTGATTTCTATCTGTCTGGGCAGTGATCTTATGACTGCCCTGGAAATCCCTGGTATGCATCCCAATCAGAAGGCTGGGATGCTACAGATTGCACAGGCAATGCAACACTGCAAATAATTTTGATTTAGGAAGTTGTCTTTTTTTCCCTCATAACATGAATTTCCAAAGGAATTTCTTCCTTGCTTTTTTGGTTTGGTTTGGTTTTTTCCCTCCATCATGGATGTGCCAAAGGGAGTTTTTTTCACTGATCAGTTTTGCTCCCTGATACTGTAAATAAGGCTGAGAGATGAAAGTGGTCATCAGTTTCCTCAAGCATTCATTTGCACCAGAAATTAAAAGGCTAAAATGCAACAAGAATAAAATCAACATTAAAATAGAATAAGCAAGAGTATGTGGTGTAGTTTGACCAGGGAGCCACACAGAAGAAAGGGTAATGCAACTCAAAGATGCAACTTCTATGAGAGACAGTAGCAGCACCGTGGCCTTAATGTTTTCATTTTTAAGGCAAATCAAATTACAGATTTTTTTTTTTTTTTCCCCAAGTTTTATAATAGTATTCTTTCAGGGCTCAGAGTACAGTACTAAAGAAAAGATAAGACTTGGCTTCAGGTGTCACTGGGTTACTCAGTGAGAAGTCTGTGGTTTTAAATTAGGTTTGCCAAATGTTACATAAAACAATTGGATATGCACCGAAAAAAAAAAAAAAAAAAAAAAAAAAAAAAAAAAAAGGTAACTTAACTTTTTTCAGCGATTAAATTTTTTCTTTTAGTAAATCAATTTTACCAAACGTTTC
>JAAGNO010000667.1:50925-63606 GCA_033439905.1 Ceryle rudis | reverse complement strand
CCCCTCTCGTCCCCCCCGCAGTGCCGGTTACATAATTATAATGTGAACTTTCCCCCCCGCCCCCCTCCCCCAGGTTATTTTTTTTCCAGAAAATTTTAATATAATTAAAAACTGCTTTTAAGTCACTCCACCCCTTCTTTATTTTCAGTTTAACTAAAAACTTTTTTTCTCTTTAAATGTGTAAAGTAAAAAGACCCACCCCCCCCCCCCCCCCAGCAAACCAAAGCCTCTCTTTAAAAAAAAAAAAAAAAAAAAAAGTTTTGATGAAATTTTGATAGGAAAATGTGGGTTTCAGTTGTCAATGATGAAAGGGTCAGCTTTGGCATATCCAAACCAAAAATACCTTGTGTTACAAAGAATGGCAGTAAATATCTTGAAGTTTGCAAAATTCATATATAACCCTTTGGTTGACTGAAACTATTTGCTCAATTTCAACTTGATTTTATGAAAAGCTGTGGTCTCTGTGAAGATTTTGGAAAAAAAAGTTTGTGTAATTGCATTTAAGTGATCTAGTACAGAGATGTGATACACACGGCTGGTGTTCTATTCACAGGAGAAGAAACATCAGATCATTACCTTTTTCATCAACAGGTCACTTCCAGCTACATCTTAAAAAAAAAAAAAAAAGACAAACAAAACCCCATTTCATTACTCCTTTTTAAACACCATCATCACTTATCCCCTTTTCCAGGGATGAAGACTTATTGAATATACTCAACTTTGTCCATGGTGTGGTCACACTAAGACACCAGAGCTTTGCTGCACTGATGTTCAGGTATTTTAAATGCCCATGAATTGTACTCATGTAAGTAGTCTGAACATACAGTCTTTATTTTGAACACCGCCTTTTGGCAGAAGGAGGCGGAACAATGGAATGTCAGCTCCTGGTTCCAATCAGTTCAGTGAGAGCTTGGCCTTCAGTGTTGCTACCGGATAACACACAAAACTGGGAGATGGAGAGGGAAGTGGAAAAGCAAAGGCAGCTCTGGCAAGTGTCTCAACTTTCCAGTAACATGATCCCTACGCTAAGCCAACTCTGCTAACAGGCCAATAACACACAATAAAATTAGAGCTCCATTCTGAGAGCTGAACATTTAAGCTTGGGAAAAACTTTTCCTGAGGAACAAACAACAGGACAAGAGGAAAGAGCCTCAAGATGCACCAGGAGAGGTTTAGGTTGGACATGAGGAACAATTTTTTCCCCACAAGGGTTGTCAAGGCCTGGCCCAGGCTGCCCAGGGCACTGGTGAAGTCCCTATCCCTGGAGGAGTTTCAAAGCTGTGGAGATGTGGTGCTGACGGATGTGGTTTAGTGGTGACCTGGCAGTGACAGGTTAACATTTGGACTCAATGATCTGAAAGGTCTCTTCCAACCAGAACAATTCTATGATTCTATGTGGAGTCAGTGACAAATTCTGCCTTGATATACATGTCATTGGCATTGCACTGGCTGTCCGTCTGTCTGTCTCTAGCATCAACAAGTGCTGCCCAGGCAGCAGGCCAGTATGCCCAAGTCTGATAACCACACCTGTGGCAGAACATGGGGAAACCAGTGCGTCAGGCACCATAAACTCCTGTCATCAACAGCTGCCAGGGAAAGGTGCCAGAAACGGCTCGAGATGAACAGCCAGTTCCCAGGAACATCTTCCTCCCACCCTCCTGGGCTCAGGGGCTGGCTCGTGCCATGCTGCAGGGAAGGACTGAGCTGCTTGAAGTTCCTACAGACTTGAAAAGTTCAAGCCAGTGCTACAGCCCATCTGAAAAGTAGCACCTGGTGAGCGCTGCAGGGGGGCAGGGTTGAAAATAAACCTTCCACAAACGATTCAAAAAGGAAGTTTATGTTGCCTAAACATACTTCTTTGGTATTCATTTATTTTTGCATGTGGTGCTGGGGGTGTTGTTCTACTCATATGCGTGCTGTGCTCCACTTTTTCAGGCAAGTAACAGCTGCAGACAGTCCCCTGGTCAGCCCAAGACCTCACTATGCTGGGTACTAAAGCTAAAATACAGGCAAATTAAATTAAAAAACCCCAAAATTATATCCCACCTCATCATCCAGCCACACACTGCTTGCATGTCCTCGCTACCTTACAGCTCCTGCCACATGCTGCCCAGGAGAACAGCACTGAACGTCCAGCACAATCTTGTCCAAGGCTGTTCAGTCCCTGGTTTCTTATCTGCCAGTCCTGTCAACAAATGCACAGTTGGCTGAGGATGTGGCTCACATCCATCAGAAGCTACCCAGAGAATGAGTCATTTCACAAAGGACAAATTGGCCATTAGATTATTGTTATCTTCACTGTGAACAAGACTGGCCAGAGGCTGACCTGGGTGAAGGCTCCTCTCACAAATGAGCTCTCAAGATTCTGCACTAAATAGACACAGCAACACAAGCAAGAAACCTCAGCTTTAAAATGGGTCAGGTCAGAATAATAACAACTTTTTCATATTCTGCAAGTTCAAAAAACAACTGGTTTTCATTTTTTTTTTTTCTTTTTCATGTAAGCAGTATAGACATTTTTTGATGGGCAATTTTTTATGTGAGGAGAGGGTAATTCCAGATTACCTCTTTCCTTTATTTTCTTCCCTTCCCCATTCCTGCTTTGTCACAGAAAGGTGGGGCAACAGGGAAAAAAAATAACTAAGATAAACCCTCCAGAATGAAAACTTTGCCGTCTTTAGGTTTCCCTGAAAAGGAACTCAAAGTTTCATGAAGCCAGAACCTGCACAAAATCGAGTACTTCCACCACCTTAGAAACATAGAACTGTCTGGGCTGGAAGGGACCTCTGGAGGTCATCTAGTCCAACCCTCTTGCTGAGAGCAGGGTCATCCTCAACTAGAGCAGGTTGCTCAGAGCTCTCTCAAGCCCCATTGTGAATGTCTCCAGGGATGGGGCCTCAACCACCTCCCTGGGCAACCTGTTCCAGTGCCCCACCACTCTCATGGGAAAGAACTTCCTCCTTATTTTTAATCTAAATCCACTCCTTTCTAATTTAAAACCATTGCCCCTCGTCCTTTCTCTACAGGCCTTTGTAAACAGGCCCTCTCCAAGCGTTTTGCAAGCTCCCCTCGGGTACTGGAAGGTGGCTATTAGGTCTCCCCGGAGCCTTCTCTTCTCCAGGCTGAACAATCCCAGATCCCTCAGCCTGTCCTCCTAGGATTGGTGCTCCAGCCCCCTGATCATCTTCGTGGCCCTCCTCTCGCCCTGCTCCATCAGGTCCATGTCCTTGCTGCGCTGAGGGCTCCAGAGCTGGACGCAGTATTCCAGATGAGGTCTCACCAGAGCAGAGTAGAGCAGCAGAATCCCCTCTCTCAATCTGCTGGCCACACTTCTCTTGATGCAGCCCAGGAAGCGATTGGCCTTCTGGGCTGCAAGCACACCCTGGCTGCTCATGTCCAGCTTCTCGTCTACCAGCACCCCCAAGGCCTTTTCTGCAGGGCTGCTCTCTCTCGCCTCCTCCCCCAGCCTCTATCACTCCCTCCCCTAGCCTGTATCGATAGTGGGGACCTTCTACTACAAGGGCAAACTTGCCGGCTGTGTTACCACTCGTGTACGAAAGGCAGACGGGAATCACACTACGTCTCAGTGGCAGGACGTGAAATGAACACAAAACTCCCCAAACTCACTCCAGGACTTACAGGGTAACACTATCCTTACAACTGATTTTAACAGTTATTACCTTTCAATGATCCCAGCTCTTAGTCATAAGCCTGAGGAATAAAGCATCCGATCCACGCACATACACCCCTCTCACGTCTGCTTCCTGGGATATCTCAACAGTGCGAGAATAATTCCAGCAGCTCTTCAGCTAAGCCCCCAGCTTTGCTCCAGATCTTTTCAAAATTCACACATCAAAAGCGAAGGTACTCATGGAGGTCTCAAAACAGGCAGTGCAAAGCTGACCCCGTGTCTCAGCCGCTCCACCTGGGACTTGGCACGGCAATGGACAGCAGCTTTGCTCTCCTGCCTGTCACATATCACTTTCCCTTAGCGAAACAATTTACCTGTGGATATAGGCACAAAAAGCTTTGAATTACCACTGTAGCATTAGAGCTAAGTGACAAGAACTGATGGAGATATACTTGTCATTAGAAGTTATTTCCTCCTCCTTCATTATCGTTGTCACACGAGCTCCTGACTCCACAGGAAAACATGCAGAGCCAAACCCAGACACCATATGAGCCACAATAAAAGTCAGATGCACTGACCTCAAGTCCCTGAGGCAATAAGGAGTTTAGTCCACCTCTGGAGGTGAGTCACCTGCAGCAACCGTTGAGCCCTCTGGCAACATGTGTCACAGCAAACTGGCGCTGCATCATCAGCAAACACTTACAGAGACAGGTGAATTAGCTGACAGCACCTTCAGCAGCAGAAATGAAGAACTGGAACCTCCTGTAAACCTGGCCAAGATCCCAAGCAGGGCTCCTCAGCTCCAGGAGCCCTCAGGTGGCTGCTGGCCACCCTCAGAAAAAGCACTGGCCTCATAGGCTCTGCCTGCTCTCTGGATGCATTGCTGACCTGATGCTCAGCTTTTACGTTTGTCTTTCACTTATAAATGTGCATGCAACAAACATAACATTGCTAGCCATGACAGTTATTAGGACAGTTACAAATGTGAGCAGACTGCAACCAAAACCCAAGGCCTGGGAGTTTGCAGAGAGCTCGAAACAATAGCTGTCGGGTGAGGAGTGTCCCATTTATCCACACGCTGTTAACTCTGATGTCCAGCAACAGCCATGTACATGTCAGATGTCGTTAGTCGCTTCACTGATCACTTGAGAACCCAGCACATGGGGCATCGCATTGTTCCGCACCACTCGCTGTGAGCCATACCTCCTCCCCATGCCACAGCAGACAGCAGTCAGGAGGCACCAAATTGTCTCGCGAAGAAGAAGCTATGCAAGGACATTCTTCTGCCACACTGGTGCAAACTCGAGCATCTTTGTAAAACCCAGGAGACTTCCACCATTCTATCTCTAGTAGGAACACCATTTATCATATGGGAAGATTCTCTCAGAGACTCATTTTGCAGAGATGGGACAGTAGCGCAGCTCCTCCAAACAATTTGCCTCACACTCTAAAAGAAAAACTAAAGAAAATTTGGAGTTTCTCAGCATGATACCTGCTTCCTTTGGTCAATGCCACCTCCATTTATATAAAAAAGTCGTTACTCCATTTTCACAAAACTGCAGTTTCTTTAAAAGCCACCCCATTGTTCAACAGCTTAAAAAAAGAAAATAAAATGTGTATTGCAAATGCATACACAGATGCATTTAATAATAATAATATAAAACATTTTTCTGCAAAACAAGTCTTTCTAGAAAGCATTTTCCTTTTTTCCACTTCTGCAATCACAACTCAGCATAACGCAGATTATCAGGACATGACTGTGGTAAATGAACCCCAGAATTTGTTGCTGCTATTTCTGAGAGGGACCAGCTTTTTATCTGTGAGCAGCTATTGGTGCTTTGCCTGATCTCCTCAACAGCGAGAGCGGAAGCAAAACCTTCTGCACGGAGCAAGACTCTAGCCCTGCAGACTGTAGCCTACCACTTTCCTTTTACCCACATCTTCCAAAGAAGCAGAACAACTTTCAGCAAGGGGGGGGAAAAAAATAAATAATTTAAAAAGGCAACTGTAAAAAATCAATTTTTAGAAAGAATGTAGCATGATGCCATTTTCCTTATATGGCAACTGGTATCCCATGCGGAGTCTCAAACAACAGCCAGCCTGGCAGGGGTTGGAGTAAAATGATGACTTGGAGGGGTGGGGGGAATAAAATATATTCCCTGCTGGCCTTCACCCTCCATTTCCTCTTGGATTTCTTTGTGACTGCTCTGAAAGGGGTCAATAGTTCCCAGTTTGAGAAATGCAGCTTTTGAAAGGACTACCACCAGCATCTGTATTTAAAGCGTGCTTCTTACTACACAGCCCCCACAGCTAATGCAGAGCTTTTAAAACGCAAGCAGCAAGAGAAACTTTCAGGGAAAAGAAAAAGGGAAGAGTAGAGGAGAAACGGTATCTGTCTGCCTTGGGCTTAGGGACACCATCACTGGAATAAAGGCTGACTGGCAATGCAGGGACATGGGACATAAGCTGCAGATGATTTGAAGTGCTACAGATCATTGCACCTTGCTTCAGTCACCACCTCCCTGTCCCCTAAAGTATGCTACAAAACCTGTAGCCTCCTTCAAACACCCAGTAACAGTTACATTGCAGTTGCTTTCAGTACTCAGATGTATTTTTTTTTTTCACTTTGGAAGTGGATGAATCCAAGTCTCCACATGAATAGTTTATACAGATCAGCTAGCTGTTCCTGCAGCCTCAGGGTATAAGCTGGTCAAAACTCCATCCATGTGCTTTAGAAACCAAGTAACAACTCCCACTGCTAAAACTTTTCCAAATTTGAGAAGCAAAACAGGAAAAATGTCACAGAAGGAAGCTCCTCTTTATGTTAAGTGGAGACAGACTGAACCAGATCAGCTATGATTTTCCAGCTCCAATTTATCTGACTTCTTATTCATCTGTTTCTTTGACTGGAGCCTCTCGGCAAGCATCAGGGGAAGCCCACAATATTCATCTAAGACAAGCCTGAAATTTGCAGATGGAAAGGTGGAGTGGTACCTTCAGCACCACCACAGACAGCATAGTTCCTACCAAATTGTCCCAGACAGAAGTCAGAAATGAGGCTGGAGAACGCTGCAGAAACAGGGAAGCAAATTGCCTCTAGCCCAAGCAGCATATATGACTTTGCATTTCACTTTGTTTTCCAGGCCTACTGCCTTTCTCACAGCCACTCAAATCCATCAGTCTGTGCCTTATCAGACCCTGAGCAACAACTACAGAAAAGCTCCTTTGAGTCTGACAACTCTAGAGCTGTTGTTTATGGGGCTGTAACAAGGACGGACAGATAAGCCACGCTCCCGCACACCCGCTTGCGACTGACGTCTGATTTAATACAACACAGCCCTAAACCTCCTAATACAGTCTAGGAAACAGAATCCTCCCCTTGCCTACCACTAATTGCATCTGCAGTGGTCAGGGGTTGAAAGAGAAGTAAGCAGATTAATTCTATTAGACTGTGCAAGAGTATCCCAAGGGGACAAGGGAAAATCCCATCATTTAAAATGGGACTGGTAGATAGTGCTGGGAACGATGTTACACACTAGTAGGGGATTAAGGGTTTGGACTGAAGGGCCTCATCTTTCCCAGATCTGGTTTCCATGAGTCACAGTGATTAGAACTGCAAGGCTTTCCTGCCTGGGTTTGGGGTTTTTTTTTCCTCTTTTGGATGACCTGAAGCATCTTGCCCAGTTGAAAAGTAAATGATGAAATTAATTTCTTCCTTAACCTCTTCCCCCCAACACATGCTTCATTATTGTTTTTCTTAAAAAGCTTTCTGTTCAAATGAAGGTAATTTTCAATCTAAAATTATTTTAGAACAAGAGGTCTAGGTATTGTTTTATTAATACCTCACATGTCGTGGTTTTCTTCTCTCAGCATACTCCTCCCACACTTTTAGCCTATATTTATCTCAACCATATGAGCAGTCTTGATCCTCCAAAAGTACATTTTTGCTGAACAGCATTCCCTGTGCTGTAAATAAAATGTGAGGTTTCACTCCTGCAGATGTGGCAGGTGACAGAGCTCCTCTTGAGCCAAACAAATGGAAAAAGTCCTCTGCTCAGCCCACTGCAGCACGGTGACAGCCCACCAGCAACCAGGTGCTTCCAGCCTTACCTGCACACTGTTTTGTGGGGACAGGTCTTCAGAGAAATACTTGTTCTCCCCAAGAAGTCAGGTCGCCCTAAAGATGCATCAGTCAGGATCCTTGCTTCAAGTCCCTAGCACTGGGATGCAGGTGGGTCAACCTGTCAGGAACAGCAATAAAAAAAATACATAAGACACATACCTCCATAACGGGCCTGAGGAGAAGACCATGACATGGAAGTGTTCAAGGCCAAGGTTGGATGGGGCTTTGAGCAACCTGGTCTGGTGGAAGGTGTCCCTGCCCATGGCAAGGGGGTTGGAACCAGATGATCTTTAAGGTCCATTCCAACCCAAACTATTCTATGATTCAATGAGATTGCTTTACTCACTTCTTCCTGCTTAGGTAAAGATCAGGTCTTTCTTGCATACCTGAAGGAGGTGAGGAGAAGTGTCTGGCAGTGACCCTGAAGACCCTGGCAAGGCCTGGACCAAAGGCAAATTCTATTATACGTCCTTACTGTCCAGTACACTTAGACTGGCCAGAAAAGGGCTTTTGCCAGAAGGCAGGAGGAGGACAGGACTTTCTATCAGAGTAAGAAAGAAGCAACAGAGTTGCCCTCCATCTCCTCCTACTTCCCTGTGCAGCAGTTGAGAGTCACCAGGGAAACCAGAGGGGATGGGAACACCACAAAGAGATGCTGTGAGTCTCCCAAAGGCAAGTCCCAGACAGATCAGTGTGTGAAAAAAAACCAAACCACCACAATAAATGGCTGAAGAAACACACCCCTTCTTGTATTATATGCAGCAAATACGCACACACACGTCCACTTGGTGGGCAGACCTTTAAGTACAATTGTGTATGAACAGAGGAGAAGATCGAGGATGAAAAAGAGGGCAAGGTGACAGAGCTGAGAGGCAGGAAAGAGTGGGATGAAGACACTAACAGAGCCAAGAGGAGGAGTGTTCCATGGGAGATACTCAGGAGATGAAAGCAGTAAGCAAGAAAAGGAAGGTAACACGGAGCCTGGAGAAAAGCAGGAAAAGCCAGTGGGAAAGCAGAAGGGATCATGCCAGATCTGGTCTGTTTTCTCCTTGAAGAAGTCAGCCAGGCCCAGGGCATAGAGGTGGAGCCAGCACTTAACAGAGCAATCACTCTGTAACGGCTTCTCTCTGGAGAACAGCACTGAGCCTGGATCTCATTCTTCCTGACAGCTCCAATTCAGATATGAAGCTGGCGCCACACAAATCCATTTCACAGTACTACTCCTCTCCTCCCCCATCTACCTCACTGCTTTGCTCTCTTTTGAGACCAAACCTTGCCCCCTGCCCAGCCCCTCCAGCATCCCGCAGCCAATGTCAGCTGTCCACATGCAGTACCAGAGAGCATCAGTGTCCCCCAACATCACAGCACTTAGCAGCTCCTCCAGGGTCAGGATGAAAAGCTGGGAGGGGAGGTCCTTTCACAGAATCCCAGAATGGTGGGGTTTGGAAAGGACTTCTGATGGTCACCTCATCCAAGCCCCCTATTCCAGCAGGGTCACCCAGAGCAGGGGGCCTAGGACTGCATTGTCCAGGGGGGTTTGGAATCTCTCCAGAGCGGGAGACTCCCCAGCCTCTTTGGGCAGCCTGGGCCAGGCTCTGCCACCATCACAGCAAAGAAGTTTTTCCTCCTGTTCAGATGGAACCTCCTGCATTCAGTTTGTGCTCTCTGCCCTTTTCCCTGTCGCTGGGCACCACCAGGAAGAGTCTGGCCCCAGCCTCTTGTCCCCCCACCCTTTAGCTATTGATCAGCATTGATCAAATCCCCTCTCAGTCTTCTCCAGCCCAAACAGCCCCAGGGCTCTCAGCCTTTCCTTGGCACAGAGATGCTCCAGTCCAACTCCTTCCACAGCAACTCCATCCAGCAGCCCTGTAAGACATTGAGATGGGGCTGCAGCTGGACATCTGAAGCTCCCCTTCTCTGTCATGCTCTCTGGAGAAGACAGCCATACTGAGCTGAACAAGCATTGATCTGCTGATCCAGGAGATGACAAAGCCATGACGAAGTCAGCTGGCAAGCACTAATGTCACACCAGAGCACACCAAAGAGAACTCTGGCCACGCATGCGGCTGTCAGCAGCTCCCTGCTCCACTCTACATTTCAAACACATGCCCTTCCCCTTCACAGAAACCAGGATGTGGTCGGTGTGCAAGTGTTTCGGGGTGCAAGCACTTGAGTGTAGGAAACACATATGTCTACATACCTCTGCAAAGCACAAATGGTCTGCTGCCTAACAGAAACCTGTCCTCCTGAAGGTGTTCCTAGTCCTTTTAGACATGCAGGGTCAGGTAGTAACTCCCAGCATTTTTAGTACTGATTTTCCCTTCCCATTACAGAAGAAGAGCATGGTCCATGCAGGCAGAACCTGTTTGTTCCCTGTTACCATTCCAGCTGATACCACTGCAATGAGAGGCAGAGAGCTTTAATATATTTAGGGTCACTAATAGTGTACTTTGTCTTCTGTGTGTTCTTGCTCAGAGATGAGAGATTTCAATCATCTCTATTCAAGGAACAGAAGATATCTCAGGCCATCTAAATCCTCCTCTCCAGTGGAGGATCATGCCTCTCCCTTCTCCCCCGGCTTTGTTTATATCTAATCCAATTGAGAGTGTCTCAAGCAGCAGGAATATTCTCCTTGCTCTCAGCAGACCTCACGAAAGTCTGACAGAGAGCTGCCTTCAAGACTTGTTCCCTGCATAAACAGCCCGATTAAAGAAAAAAAAAAAGAAAAAAAAAGAGCGCAATTCTTTTGTATCTGACGAGAGCAAAAGCAGCAGCACATGTGAAAGGTGAATAAGGACAATAAAACCCAGGCACCTTCTCCAAGGCTGATGCAGAGGGACAGCAGCACCAGGGGATCCAACACTCCTTGTGTGAATTTTCCAAAGAGGAGCAGAGCCAGTGGGCTATGAGTCATCTGGGCTCAATACATTTTTAATATGAAAACAAAAACAAACAAAAGCTTCACATGCAATTTCTCCTGGTTAGCCACCCTGGTCTTACATTCTCTCTAATCACTGCTGGCTGCTATCAGATACAACACCCTGGGTTAGAAGAGATCTGACCCAGGCGAGCAGCTCCCGGGTGCCCCTTCCACAGCACTGAACTGAGATACGCCCTTGGAGCATTAAAGTCTGTGGCTCTGAGATTGGTTTGAGTTAAGGGGTACAAAAGGCTCTGCTGGAATTAAGATTTTTATTTTACTTTAAATCCAACCCTCACCCCAGCTTCCTCCTTCCCACTTCAATGCTTGTTTGCTTTTGGAGCCCCAATGGTGGTATAATTTGCAAACTACTTATTTTTGTTCCTCTTTGTGTACTTCTACAGTCTCACACAAATGCTTGTATAAAGCCACATAATCAAGCGTAAGGAACAAGAGTTTGCACTACCTACCAACAGAGATCAGGAGGAGCACAAAGCATTCCTATTTAACATTTCACACATCGCAAGTAACACCAAAAGAGATGTAAAACAAGCCAATTCCTCATTATATTTTACATTTACCACAACACAACCTTTGTGCATTAAAATACAACTGAAAGTGAGCTGCAGAGTTGGCATTAGCTTGACAGATTCTGAGATGAACTGCACCAGAAAGAAATATCTCAGCCTGAAACTGTGCATGTTAAAAAGGCATCTGCTTATTGTTGGATATGTGTTTTTATTTACACAGACAGCCTGCCAAAGGGTGGGGAGGGTGCTGTGGGCTGACAGTTTTAACTCTCAGCAGGCGTTCAGCGTTCAGTTTCCTACCCTTCGGTCAGGTAATTTGATTGCACAAGACGGGGAGCAGGGAAGGGAAGCGGGGTCCCCCCAGCTCAGCGAACTTGGCTGCCCTCCGTGTTCAGCCTCTGCAGGCAGGCAGCCCCAGGGGCTCACCCTCCAACTGCTGCGGCCTGCGTGCCTTTCATGAAGACATGAGAAGAGTCCCTCACGAGTGAGTCAAGCACAGCTTCTTGTACATAAAAAGAGACCTTGAAAGAAAATTAATTAAGTGGGTAAAATCCCACAGGTTGGAACAGCAGCTGAGGAATTATCTTTCTATCAGGTTGGTAATGAGAACTAAAAAACCTCACACAGGCATTAACAGCTTTATATGGGCTCATTGGCATTCCAGACCAGATGCAAGGCTCAGCATTCCCAGGAGCAGCAGATGCAGCCCCAGTTACAGCCCAGACTCCAGTTTGCCCTGATGAAAACAGTCTTGCCATGATGCCTGGAAATGAAAGGTACACACCTAGCTCTCAGAATAATTTTATCCCCACAGGAATTATGCTCAGGGAGACTGTTGGTCACAACGTCCAATGCCCCAGGTTGACCTGACACAACTCTGAAATGGTAGAGGTTGGAAGGGACCTCTGGAGATCGAATCCAACTCTCCTGCCAGAGCAGGATCACCTGGGGCAGGCCACACAGGAACAGATCCAGGCAAGTTCTGAAAGTCTCTAGAGAAGGAGACTCCACAGCCTCTCTGGGAAGCCTGTTCCAAGCTCTGTCAACCTCACAGGAAAGTTTTTCCTCATGTTGAGGTAGAAGTGTGTTCCAGTTTGTGACTGTTGCCCATCGTCCTATCCCAAGCCACCACTGAGAAGAGACTGGCCCCTTCTACTTGACACCCACCCTGCAGATATTTGATTCATAAGATTCATAAGATCCCCTCTCAGGCTTCTCTTCTCCAGGCTAAACAGCCCCAGATCTCTCAGCCTTTCCTCATAAGAGAGATGTTCCAGTCCCTTCATCATCTGTGTAGCTCTCTGTTGGACTCTCTCTAGTATTTCCCTGTCCCTCTTGAACTGGGAGACCAGAACTGGACACAATACTCCAGATGTGGTTTCACTAGGGCAGAGCAGAGTGGGAGGAGAACCTCCCTCCACCTGCTGGCCACACTCTTCTTTATGGACCCCAGGATACCATTGTCCTTCCTGGCCAC